>JARQWZ010001552.1:10000-192500 GCA_033150135.1 Gobio occitaniae
GCTTCATGAGGCCGTGTTTTGAAATTGTCATCACTATATAAGTCGTTATTTAGGGGGTTTTTTTAGCACAAAAACTATTCTCGCCGCTTTTATAAAGTTATTGTAGAACCACTGTAGTGAGATGGACTTTGTAACTTTAGTCTTTAGTGTCTTTTAAGGGTCTTGAGAGTGTAAAGTGCATTGAGCCAATGGAGGCCTTTCAGAGCATCAGATTTACACTAAAATATCTTCATTTGTGTCTGAAGATGAACGGAGGTCTGACGGGTGTCGAACCACATGAGGCTCAGTCATTAATGACACAATTTACATTTTTGGGTGAACTAACCCTTTAATTGACCCATCGGTAAGCCCCGCTCCCCTTAGTTACTGTTGCTAACTCGGACAAAAAAACGGAGTTGCTATAGAGACAGAGCGACATGCGTCATAATCTGAAGGCCACGCCCACCGGCGGGAAAACAATCGAACGCTCTTCATTGACTTTGCATTGTGTGAAGCTCCTCATTGTCATTTCGGACTTAAAACAAAAAACAGAACAATGTCTAAAAGCTGATATGTGACAAAGTGTACAGCAAACAAGCTAAACAAAACCCACAACCAAAAACCCAGACGTTTTTTTAAGCTATTGACCCAAAAAACGAGCATTTAAGGACAAAAAAGTGGATACAGGCCATTGAGACACGTTATATTACACTGAGAAGTACACACACTACAGGGGAACGTCATCAGAGACAGGAAATATCATATATAAAACTGACATTTGGATATTTGACTTAACAGTGACAGAATATTTACTGCACACATAGACAAACTGAGGCATACTGAGTGTCAGGATCCCAAAATGTCCCCATTCTTCAGCTGAAGCGTCACGTTTTACTGCCTTTATCCACTTTTGTCTCCTTAAATGCTCGTTTTTTTGGGTCGACAGCTTATAAAAACGTATTTCTGTGTTTTTTAGCTTGTTTGCTGTACACTTTGTCACATATCAGCTTTTAGACATTGTTCTGTTTTTTTTTTTAAGTCCGAAATGACAATGAGGCAGCTTCACACAATGCAAAGTCAATGGAGAGCGTTGGATTGTTTCCCCCCCGGTGTGGGCGTGGCCTAAATACGCTCTGTCTCTATATGTTACAATGTACAGCGGGCAGTGTGAAAACCTTATCCTGAGATGTGTTTGGACACAGAATGTAGCGTATATCCCGTCCGAATGATGGACAAACTTTACTGATGGTTTATCAAGTTTATTATGTCCTTTTTCACTCAAAAAATCATCGTAAGAGCTGAACAAACAAAGCATAAGAAGTGCGCATTAACGTCTTATTCACAAACTCTCTCTCTCCGTTGCATTACCATTAACACACACAGCAAATTACACAAAAACACTCACAATAAACAAACATATACACAGAGCTTATGACTTTTCGGGGGTGCAGAGGCCCGTTCTTCATACCTCGCTTATTACATCTGAGATGATTTGACAGATCCCAGATCTTCTAATCGTGATAACTGATCTCTGGCTAATTTGGTTCTTCAAACGAATTTGCGGATTGGATTTAAATATCTGGATTAAATGATCTAAGATCACGGAGCGTTCTTGTGTTCCCTGAAGAGGGCAGATGCATCGATACTCGAAACCACGATCAGCAATGCAGCGATTGGCTGGCGTCAAGACAACAACGTAATGACATCATATAATTAAAAAGCCACCTGGCAAAAAACATGACAAATTACACAAAAAAACCACGAATTTCTGGACCTTTATAAGGAAACAGCCAAACGACCAAACCAACATACAAGTTATAATAGATAAATGATAAATGTTTTTTTTATTTTTATTTTACATGATTACCAATTATTTATATTCACGATTTTAAACAGTATTTGTACACCCTTTACATTTTTATTTCAATAATATCTGTGATCACTTAATGCACGGCTCAGAGTAACTGTACAACATGTGTGTAATACAAATAAAATTATATAAAGTAATTATTCCATCACAAATAAATCGCTCAATCAAGTGGCTGTCTATAGTATTATACATTCTCATATTCATATACAATATAACATTTTTATATTATTATTTAAAATGATTATTATTACCCCAGGTTCAGTAATGCACTCTTGTAATAAAGTAGCAGTGGCTGGGACAGATTTTAAGTATCACCTCAAGATGTGATCTAATCCTGTTTACATGAAATAAGCCGCTCGAGCAGGTTTAAGCTTACGGAGCTGTTACTATGACAACAAGTCCAGGATGAGCTTCGAAGAACCAAACAATCCAAGATCATGTCAAATCGTCAACAATCAAATCCAGCTAACTGAGTTAGCGACGTACAAAGAACGGGCCCCAGTTAATAACTTAGCATCTGCAAAACAACTCCGATAAACTGCGTGCGAGCTCTTCCTTTCACTACCTGTAGACTATAATACCCATCAAAATAAGAGATAATGTAGACCTTAAACATATCTAAAATTAAATGAATTTACATGTAACCAGTTTAAAATGGAGAGGCACTGAAATGTGTTTTTGACCTACAGTGTTACATGACGTGAGAACAGTTCGTTATTTCGGTTTGTACGTTAGCAGGGACTTTAATCGTAACTTAATGAGAGTTTGACAAACAGAAACTCCTCTCAGGATCCCTGGAGTCAGTGTTACAGTTCCTCAGGCACAGCATTTGAGCATTTCTGTAGCATAAACACCATCAAACCGATGAGAGCTTCGGATTCTCCAGTGTTTCTCTATGGCGCTGAAACCCAAAGATGTCTGAGTTCCGGTCCCAGCGCAACTGATACTCAACTGCTATTGGCTCATCTGCGTTCGAGGGGAGGGGCTTACCGATAGGTCAATTGTACAACTTGTGCACCGCACTTTAACCTCTTCTGTGGAAGTGTTGGTGTAATGGTGTGTGTTTGCGGTGCAGGTGAGAGTTCTGCTCAAGCCGCTTCCAGAGACGCACATCGGAGATCCTGCGCTCAAGAGCTCCCTCCATCCTGACACATGGGTGAGCGTTTCACAGCATTAGATTATAACCCGATCAGAGCGGAGGACGTGTGTCATGAGTGTGTGTGTGTGCAGAGCGAGCTGGAGAAGATCAACGGTGTCCTGGCGGAGCAGTATGAGTGCCGGCGGCGGATGCTCATCAAGCGGCTGGATGTGACGGTGCAGTCCTTCAGCTGGTCTGACCGAGCCAAGGCACGTGGGAAACGCTTCATTCACTGCCTTTGTGTTGACATTTTTAAACTAATTAATACATTTTATACAACGAGGTGTGCAATTATTTTCTGGGAAACGCACAGTGGACGTAGTTCCAGGAAGCTCTCTTGACCGCATTACAGTTCCATATCCAGGGTTCCCGCGGGGTCTTAAAAAGTCTTAATGTCTAAAATTAAATGTTTTTTAATTTAAGGCCTTAAAGCAGCACTAGGTGGGTTTTGCTCTCGGGCTCCCCCTACAGTTGGGAAACAGTATTGTCCTCTACTACTGTCGTAAACTCTGTCATTCTACATCAGCGGATGCATCGCACGTGCATTTATTGACATGACAGCCATGATAGCCCTGAACACTGCAGGAGTTCACATGTCTATAGAGTTCACATGCGTGTTCTGCTTGCGTCGCGTGTGAAATGTCTTCATCACAGGTACAGTGGCATATGTTTCAGCATGTCATATCAATATAATTTCATGGGTTTTATTTTTTTCAAACGCCAAATGATCGCGATGCTCACGTTTACAAGCCAGCGTCATTATAGTAGCCTAGTCTATTGGTTCCCGTTTTACAGAATCTATATGATACTTCAGTTCAATGTTTGAGTGGTAGGTAATAACCATATATCGTCAATATTATAATATCAAGCTACTACTATAGATGAATCTGCAAATGTGAAAAATAGATTTGCATTATAGCTTGAGGCAAGACAAATAAACAAATATCACAGACATGTTAGGTATCCTAAAATATGATTTTGTACGTCTTATGTATTTACTTGTATGAATGAAGCCCCTCCTCCTTCAGCTCACGCCAACGAGCAAACGCTGGCCAATGTTGATCCTCCTGCCTTTAATCCCATCACTTTCTCCTTTCCTCTTTTTGCTTTCCTCCGACAAAACCTTTGCTTTCTTATTTTTCTGTGCTGCTTCGGCCATGACTATAACATCCGGCAAACAAACGATAGTTTTTCTCGCACGTCTGAATTTAAGGAAGTGGTGGTGGAAGTGACGTATATGCCGTAAAGCAGTCGAATTTTGTAGTTCTTTTTGTTCTCGGGTTACTACCCGAAACCCGAAGTTTAAAAGTAAAAACGACACAGACCCCGTCAGGCTATGGCAGACGTGTCATTCAACCTATTGTAAGTCGATGTATCATCACAAGAGTCTTGAAAATATATTATGAAGGTTGAAAAGTTACCTTTAAAACGTCTTAAAAACGGCCAGATTTTCATCCGAGGTCTTAAATTTAATTTAGTTAGGTCTAAAAAAAAAAAAGGTTTTATCCTTGTTCATTTCCAGAATCGCTGGCCGCAGAAAGTTATTAACGTTACACAGTAGCAAAAAAGTATCGAATCGTAGATGACAAAGCGGAGCTGTAGAGTGTTTGCTGCTCCGCCTCAGAGCGTTCGTTCGGGGTGTTGTAGTTCTTTCTGGGGGATATTGGTGTTGGTGTTGGTGTTGGTACACGTACGTGGTGATAAAGGCAATTACCTGCCCGCAAAATACGTCTACGTTTAATAACGTTGTATTTTGTTGGACAGAATGAGGCAGACATGCATTGTTTTCTATTATTCTATACAGTGATAAAGTCTGCACTCAATCAGCACTGCAAACCTTATTATGATGACAATAGTGAAGGCTTGAAGAACTCAAATACACCAGATCTTGATGCAGTCGTGTTTATTGTCTTCGTTTCATCAGTCAAAGCGTTTCTATCTTCAGTTTATCCTACATCGCTAGCTTCACATTAGGGCTAAGGATGACTTCTCTGAGGCTAATGTGGAGTTTCTGCTCGAGGGCGCCCTCTGGCTTCCAGTATGAATGAAAGTTTGGGTAACAAATATGAAAAATAATACTTCTCTCTAAATAAATTTATATGACAACCCATATGTTTTTCTCCAATGTACAGTTTTTCCCCCACAGTGGATGCATAAGAGGCTCATATTTCATATAAATTTCTAAAAGTCTTATGTATTTAATATCACAGATAAAAAGCACAGAATTTTTTATTTTTATTTAATTTTTTACAATAAATCTTTAGACCGTTCCAATGATTTTTAGTCATAGGCTGTCTGCATATTAACAGGTAACCCAGCAGGGTTTTTTTGTTAAATAAGTTCTGTAAAATATGTTATTTTATTAGTATTATTGTTATATTTATTCTTAAATACTCTATTTTTATTTTTTTAATAATTAAAATGTTATTGTAATAGTAATATTTCTAATTTTGTTAAATATTTGTATTTATTGAATATAATCATTATTATTAGTCTCATTAATATATAAACATTAATATATAAAATGTTATATGCATACACTTTTCATTTGTAAAAAAAAAACTAAAAAAAACTTTTGCATTTTTACCAGAATAATCGCAATTAGATATCTTCCCCAAATCGTGCATCCCTAGTTTCTCCTGTCTCCCTAGAGCATCCCCTGTTCAATCTCTATTAGGATATTAATATTAATCTGCTGTTTTGTAATCTATTCTATTTGAGGGCAAGTTTGTTTTAGCCTATTTTCATTTTGGGCCTAAGGTTTTGGGCATTTGGCTCGTTGTTGGCTGTGGAGGGTTACTAATGTCATTGCTCTTTTTATTATTTCTTTGATTTAAATAATTTTGGTAATGCGTCGTATAGGTCTTAAATTTCAATCTTTATGGTCTTAAAATGTCTTAAATTTGACTTTCTGAAACCTGCACGAACCCTGTCATTTGTGTGTTTGTTCCAGGTGAAGGTTGACAGAATGGCCAGGGCGTATCAGCCGAAGAGATTCTCGCTGGCGGTCTCATCCTCAGTGGGCGTGGCTCATCTGCTCGCCGCTCGAGAGGACGTCTACCATCTGGTCAAAACAAGCAGCGGCTCGTGCAGAGAGAAAACCGCCTGTGCCGTGAACCGAGTACGCAGAGCTCATGGGTATTAGCTTGGGCAGATTCTGGCTGATGTTTGATCATTGATGAGGATTTGTGTGTCGTGGAATCCTCAGATCCTGATGGGAAGAGTTCCTGACCGCGGTGGGCGGCCGTCTGAGATCGAAGCGCCTCTGCCCGAGATGCCCGCCTGGCAGAAGAGAGCCGATGGCGGAGGCCGAGGAGGAGGATACGGCGGGAACTGGGGAGGAGGCGGAGCCAGAGGTGGGCGGCGCTCCGGAGGAGATGGATGGAGAGGAGGCAGATGGAGTAAAGGAGGCCGAGGGGGGCACTATTACCACTGACAGTGTTATAATGGACGAATGAGTGAAGCGCATTAAAGGGTTAGTTCACCCAAAAAAGAAAATTGTGTCATTAATGACTGAGCCTCATGTGGTTGGACACCCGTCAGACCTCCGTTCATCTTCAGACACAAATGAAGATATTTTAGTGTAAATCCGATGGCTCTGAAAGGCCTCCATTGGCTCAATGCACTTTACACTCTCAAGACCCTTAAAAGACACTAAAGACTAAAGTTACAAAGTCCATCTCACTACAGCGGCTCTACAATAACTTTATGAAGACGAGAATAGTTTTTGTGCGGAAAAAAACGAAATAACGACTTATATAGTGATGACGATTTCAAAACACGGCCTCATGAAGCTTCAGAGCGTTATGAATCAGTGAGTCGATTCAGCGGTTTGAAGCGTTATGAATCAGTGAGTCGATTCAGCGGTTTGGATTGCCAAAGTCCCGCGATTTCAGCAGTTTGGCGGTTTGACACGTGATCCGAATCATGAATCGACTCACTGATTTATAACGCATCAAACTGCTGAATCGACTCACTGATTCATAACGCTTCAAACTGCTGAATCGACTCACTGATTCATAACGCTTCAAACTGCTGAATTGACTCACTGATTCATAACGCTTCAAACTGCTGAATTGACTCACTGATTCATAACGCTTCAAACTGCTGAATTGACTCACTGATTCATAACGCTTCAAACTGCTGAATCGACTCACTGATTCATAACGCTTCAAACTGCTGAATCGACTCACTGATTCATAACGCTTCAAACTGCTGAATCGACTCACTGATTCATAACGCTTCGAAGCTTCATGATGCCGTGTTTTGAAATCGTCATCACTATATAAGTCGTTATTTAGGGTTTTTTTGCGCACAACAACTATTCTCGTCTTCATAAAGTTATTGTAGAGCCGCTGTAGTGAGATGGACTTTGTAACTTTAGTCTTTAGTGTCTTTTAAGGGTCTCGAGAGTGTAAAGTTGAGCCAATGGAGGCCTTTCAGAGCATCAGATTTACACTAAAATATCTTCATTTGTGTCTGAAGATGAACGGAGGTCTGACGGGTGTCCAACCACATGAGGCTCAGTCATTAATGACACAATTTACATTTTTGGGTGAACTAACCCTTTAACATGCGCCCAGTGAGGAGATTGTCATTTCCTCTCTTTTAAACTAGTTCCCTTGAGTTACGTGATCATTTGCCAACTACGACAAATAAAGCCGTGAAAAACCGTTATGAAATATACATGACATTTGACCGTTCTTGTGTGTTTTTTTTTACCTATTCATTGACTCAAATCAATGTTCTTTGTGGATTGATTGAATCCGCTACTCCTGAAGGATCACCTTCGTTCAGCTGCTTTCACGTTGTTCTTGATGTTAAGCGATTCTCCATTCCATCGCACAGCAGCATAAAGCAGAGTTTAGGGGCTAGCCAGGTAAGGTTATCAATAAAATAGATGGGTAAAGTGTATCCTTTTCCTAAAAGGACTGAGACCTTGGTGGTGTATTGTGCTCTTTCGCGTCTCCTAAAACAGCAGGAACAATCCCTTGAAAATGGTGTGGTTCTGATCTGAATTGGAGCCTGTATGCGAACTCCACTGTGTTTAGCAGAGGCTGATAACCGGTAGCGATGATTTCTTCCACCTGGTGGAAATCTCTATTGGCCCCTACGAAACTCCTGGGCCTATTGGAGCACCTTGTGCACCACTTGCCACTGATGTGTATAGGCCTGGTTTGACGATTCTGGCCGAGTCCAACTCCCAGCTGATGTTGGTGGCCCTTGAATAACTGGGGCTTGAGACCAGTGTTAATTTCGTTGACTATTAATTATCGTCATAATTTTCTTCAACGACCTTTTTCACTGACGAAAACGAGACGATAACTAAATAAAAACTAGTGTTGGATGACAAAAACTATGACGAAAATCAACTGTCATTTTCGTCAACAAATAAAAACGAGACGAAAATGTGAGGGAGGGACGATTAGGGAAGAGATCCAGTCAGACCTGATGTCCTGTGTATCAGATGAACACATTTGATCTGAACTGATCTAACCTCTGGAAAACACACGGCCTACAGGCTCACACACCCCCAATCCAGCGCTCCAGAGCGGCTCAATCATTGAAGAGCGCACATTTATGCCAGGCAATTGTATATGAACTAATGCTGATGAATAATGACTATGATGTTTATATCGTAATATGTTTTAGACGGTTGTAACAATGCATATTTTATCTCCCTCATCTGAACTTGAATGAGCTCCTGCAACTGCAATAGAGGCGCAGACATTTCAAAATAAGAGTCCTGGTGTATTTCGAGCTTGTTTGTAATTAAAAGTCACGCATTATATATTCGTTTTTGGTTACACAATAAACTGTATTTCATGTAATTCCCATTTAATTCATAGTCAGGAGGAAAGACCAGTATTTGACACATATTCAATAAAGTATCAGGGTTATAATAGTTCACTAAAACCATTTAACAATACTAGAAATTAAATAAATGTTAACTGAAATAAAAAAATAAAAAAACTTATTTGAAGCTTTAGCTTAACCCATACCTGTCAAGTATCCCGTTTTGGCCGGGAAAGTCCCATATTTTACCCTTCTTTCCCGCCGTCCTCCTGTATTAGAATTTTCCTGTAAATCTCCCGTATTTTAACCTGCGTTATTAAAAAACAATAATACCGGAGTAAAAAAAAAAAACATTTCCAATCTGAGCTCTGTAACAAGCCTCGCGATAACTGGCATCTGCAGTAGCCTACAGTAAAGGTGCCAGTTGTCGCGAGGTTAGTGTGTGAGGTCAGATGACGAGTGACAACGCGGGAAAAAAACAGACGGATTAAGGCACTCCTGCCAAAAAAAAATAAAAATTGTAAATACCGTGATCAATGGGACAGCGAATTTAAATATAAAATGTAAGTGACTTAATGTTAATTAATTGTTTATGGAACTGGCGTATGAAATCAGTGTCATTTCCAGTCGTGATGGTATTCAGGAAAACAACACTTGTTAGTGTGATGTTGCTTAACTGTATCATATGTTATAAATATAATAACTACACCATTTTAACCGTGTATGTTAACTGAGTTTCTGTGTGTGAGCGGCGCTCATTTGTTTCCGATTTTCTCCTCGAGAGGCGGCGCGAGCCTCAACAAGACAACCTTGTTAACATCAGTTCGTTTTATATTATTATCCACTATCGATCTCCACTTACACTAACTGAATGCAGAATCATTATTGCACTTTGGTAATTCCCTGGTTATTTTTTGTTTTTACATTTTACTCAGGATACTTGTCCGTCGGGCAAGTCAAATTATTTTTCACTTGCCCCTTCAAAAAATCCACTTGTCCCAGACAAGCGGACAAGCGTTCATGTCGAGCCCTGCCCATAGCAGTGCAAGTTCAGAAAGGGTATTTAGCATGGTACGGAAGATTGTTACAGAGAATAGGATGAGATTAGACAACAGAACTGTTTGTGCTCTACTCTCGTGTAAAATGAACCACTCTGGCCCAGCCCACAAATACACTCCTTCCAAAACAGTCTTAAAGTCTGCAACAAATTTGTACAATAACGCACTAAAAGAGTAAAGAAAAGTTATGTGAAATTGTAACAAGTAGAAGCTAGGCAATTGAGTGCGGATGCCACCTGGCAATAGAAGAGGGATCGTCACGGAGCCTGGGTTGTGAATGAGTACACCGGAGTCATTTTAGTATGAGTGTGTGTATTTAGTAGATAACAAAACATAACCAACATAAACAATACATAAACAACATAACTTCAATGACACATACAAAACAATTTGAATTACAGTTCAGTTCAATGGCAGATTAGTGCGCTGCCAATGATTTGGAAAAAAAACAGAAAGGAGGAAAAACTTAACCCCGACACAATGTGTTCCAAAACCAGGACAAGGTCTGGTGAAATGTCAATTAATGATGAATTGAGCAATAGTTAATCCAGATAGGGAAGTGTTCAATCGCAGTGAATGTGTGGTTCGGTTACCCTACCACATATATCAAAGTTCTCTTAGCTCGCCATCTCGATCAGAGTCCTTGAGTTAGGACGGGTCGAGAGTTCATAAGATCCATAATTGGAGAATGGAGATTTGTTGATCCAGGAAAAAAACCTGACCTAAGAAGGCCGAAATACAAATTAAGAATTCCATTCAAAAATAAAATAACCATAACATATACTAAAGTAATTCAATATATGCATAACCATACCCGCTTAATGCAAGGCATTTCAATAAATAAAAATCATGCAATAACTTATATGAAATAAGTATAATAAAGTAAAGTAATTAATCTCATGTTCCATGAAATTTCACCATAATTTAAATTTCATAGTCGACTAATCTAAATGTCATTTTCAGAATCAAAACATATACTCAAAATTAACATTCAAAATAATAATACAAAGTGCACCTTCAGATTCCAATAATCAAAAATGTTAATCTCCAAATTACCCAAAACACTAAAGCAGAGTTTGGTATTTGTGAAAAGTATTGCGCAATATCAAAAAGAAAAAAATACGTAGCTACGTTAAAATCAAAAAGCTTAAATGACTACCAAAAACCATATAGCTATTTCAGCTGTAGTCACAACAGTAACAGCACACACTCAAAACAGCAATCATGCTCTAAATTAGCACCCATGCTAACATATCAAATCAATGCCCTCATAGTATAACATGTAAAAGGTTTACCTTTGAAATTGAAATGATCAACGCAAGGTCTCCAGGTGTGACCCAACGTTTAAACAGAGTGAAAAATCAGACAAAGGCTCTGATTGGAAAGCGGCAGCAACTATAGTCAAAAATAATACTTCGGTGAGCAAACACACGGCTGAATTAAACATATTACAGTTGACGAATGAATGGCAAAAAGACTCACCGAGTATTCATAGCTTGATAACTAAAGTTGAAGCATAATTTAGGTTTGTTTGGGGATGCCAAACAAACCATACCACAGCCACAGTGGAGACACATAAGAAGTGAACTCAGCAACCAGTCATTTTAAGGAAGTTGTGAGTTTGCAGGCCCGCCAAAATAAAAGTCTTAACTAAATATGGGTTACAGGTTCCCCCCTTATACTCATGTACGGCCTCGTACATGTAGATGGCTGATGGCACACAGCACCGCTACAGAGAGTAGGGGTCAGAGGGGTCTCATCAAGCTGAAGAGCAGAGGCATATACAGTACTGAGCCCATGAAACAGGGACTGAATACTATGCAAAAATGGATTCCCAAGCTTCGAATACTGCAGACGATTGGGTGGCTGGCGTGTTCGAATGGGACGTTGTACTCGTGGCTCCGAGTCTGGGCTAGAAAGTTCACTTGAAGAATCACTTGAAATGCTGACTGGTTTCAGAGCAGGCACAGGTTCTGGATCAGAGGAGGTGCTTTCCCCAGAAGGCTCCAGGTTATCAGCCGCATTTGAGTCAGTTTCATCTAGAGGTTCTGCAACCACACCCAACTCAATGGAATCAAATTCTATTTCAGAATCTGCAGTAAGTGTAGATCCAGACTCTGACTTCTGTTCCACCTCAACAGTTTCATTAGTAACAGACTGTGAACGCTGGCCAGGCGGAATCACAGTCATAACGGAAGGAACTGCAGGTGCTGGAACAGGTAAGTTCACCACGGTTGTGATACAAGTAGGAGAGGAACTGGAGTTCTCAGATAAACAAGGTAAGAACAGTTCTTGCAGATCATCATCAGGGTCTGGAAAGTCAGAGCTTTCAGGACTTACTGGAGGCAATAACTTTCCTGATCTGGTCTTTACTGGTTCAGGCTTAGAAGCTGGTGATAAGTAACCACAAGGCAGCAACAGGTCTCGGTGGAGAGTTCTGATGGGGCAATCTTTTCTTTCTGGCTTGACTGTGTATACAGGAAGAGTGCCGGCTTTCTTCTGGATAACATACACATCTGGCTCCCATCTATCTGCGAGCTTGTGCTTGCCTCGTATTTTGACATTCCTGACCAGAACTCTGTCCCCGACAGAGAGTTCTGAAGCAGTGACCTGCTTGTCGAATCTGAGCTTGTTTCTCCCCATAACCTTTTCTGAGTTCTCAGTTGCAATCCTATAGCTTTCTTCAAGATGGGATTTTAACTTTTCAACATACTGTGAATGAGATGTAGATGTTTTCTCAGACACAGGCAGCCCAAAAGCCAAATCAACAGGAAGACGGGGTTGTCGACCGAACATTAGTTCATATGGGGAGTATCCAGTGACATCATTTCGAGTACAGTTGTAAGCGTGTACAAGCGGCTTGACGAAATCTTTCCAGTGAGTTTTATCCTGATCTTGCAGAGTGCCCAACATATTTAGAAGTGTCCGATTGAACCGTTCCACAGGATTGCCACGAGGATGGTAAGGTGTCGTTCTGATTTTGTGGATTCCAGCCATTTGACAGAGCTCTTTGATGGTATGTGATTCGAAATCACGCCCTTGATCGCTATGGAGCCGCTCAGGGATTCCATAATGAACCAGGTAGTTGTCCCATAGGGCTTTGGCGACTGTCTTGGCTCGTTGATTCGGGGTAGGCACTGCTACAGCATATTTTGTGAAATGATCCGTTATGACAAGGACATCTTTTGTATTACTCCGATCTGGTTCTGTAGATAAAAAGTCCATACAGACAAGTTCTAAAGGTCTTGATGTTCTGATGTTGACAAGGGGTGCAGCTTTTTCTGGTTGTGCTTTCCTCCGAATGCATCGCTCACATCTTTTAATCTTGTTACAGACATCAACTGACATGCGTGGCCAAAAGAAACGGGATCTGACAAGGTCCAGTGTTCTATCTATGCCCAAATGGCCCATTTGATCGTGAAGCTGGAATAGGACTTGAGGCCGATATTCTTCTGGAAGGACAAGTTGGTAAGAAGGCTCACCTCCGATATGCCTCCTCCTAACGAGAACATTATTATGGAGCTCCAGACGTGTAAGCTCTCGCAAGAGTAATGGCAGATCGGGGAGCTGTTCCCTCAGAGATGGCGGCGGAGTTTCTCCTCTCTCTAACTGAGCAATGATGTGCTGAAGGACTGGATCGGCTCTTTGTTTGGCAGCGATCTCAACATCAGAAAGAGATGGCAAAATGGGAGAAGAGAACTGCAGATCATTTACAAAACTATCTGGCAGGCTGTCAGCAATAGTGGAGAGTGTTTGCACAAGGGCAACGATTTGGTCTTGATCAGATGAGCTGTACACCAGTTGTCTGTCACACACAGCTTGGACTGAATGCTGGTCAATGGAGACACAAAATGGATCCTCAAGATGTTGTTCTGTGAACTTCAGTATTCTCTCTCTCTCCTTCTGGGATAGGGCATCCTCTGACAGTCCAGCATGAGGTCGCCGAGAGAGTCCGTCAGCATCAGCATTCAACTTCCCAGCTCGATAGACAATCTTGAATGAAAAGGTTGAAAGGGCGGAGAGCCATCGGTAGCTGGTAGCATCCAGTTTTGCAGAAGTCAACAAATATGTTTACTATCAGATTACTATCAGTGACTACAGTGAAATCCGATCCATACAAATAGTCAGTGAATTTCTCCGTGACTGCCCATTTGAGCGCCAAAAATCAAGTTTATGTGCGGAGTATCTACTTTCACTGCGTGACAGGCCTCTGCTAGCGTATGCAACCACCCGGTTTCGTCCATCGTGCTCTTGATACAACACCGCACCAAGGCCAGTAGAACTTGCATCCGTGTTTAAGATGTAAGGCTTCCTTGGATCGGCAAAGGCAAGGACTGGACCAGTCGTAAGCTTCTGGATTATCTCCTCAAAGGCTTGCTGACAAGCAGGGGTCCATCGGTCAGCAAAAGGTTCCTTTGAATTCAGATAATGATGCGATTTCGTTACCTGCTTGGACCTTTTCTGGCTGGGCGGATAACCAGAAGTTAAATTATTGAGGGGTCTGACGATGGAAGAATACCCCTGCACAAAACGCCGGTAGTACCCCGCAAAACCAAGGAATGATCTGAGTTCTTTAAGGTTTTGAGGGACAGGCCAGGACGTTAATGTGGCAATCTTCTCAGGATCGGTTTTCACACCATCGCTGGAAACTACATGTCCAAGGTAGTTAACTGATGTTTGGAAAAAGACACATTTTTCAACGGATAACTTTAGCCCAAACTCTTTCAGGCGTTGAAGCACTTTCAGCAGACGTTGCTCGTGCTCTTCTAGTGTTGGTGCAAACACGAGCAAATCGTCAATGAACACCAGCGCTTCTTTCAAATTCAAATCCCCCATACACCGCTCCATGAGGCGTTGGAAAGTGCTTGGGGCATTCGTCACGCCCTGAGGCATACGGTTGAATTCATAAAATCCAAGTGGACATACGAATGCGGTCTTGCTCTTATCGCATTCCTCCATCTCTATCTGATAGTACCCAGATTTTAAGTCCAATGTAGAAAACCATATGGAGCCAGTGAGTGCTGAGAAAGTATCTTCCAGCTTCGGCAGTGCATACGCATCCTTAATCGTTTGTGCATTCAACCGTCAATAATCAATACACAGCCTTACTGTACCATTTTTCTTTCGCACCACAACTATCAGGGAAGCAAAAGGTGAGTTAGATTCACGTATAACACCAGACTGCAACAGCTCCTGAATGTGCTTACGAACAGCATACACATCTTGAGGGTGTATCGGTCTTGGTCGTTGCTTGAAAGCAGTTGGATCGGAAAGCTTGATGTCATGCTTAACCTTGTCCGTGCGACCAAAGTCGAATTCATGCTTTGCAAACACCTCAGGCATACTATCGAGCATGGCTGTTACACGTTGCTTCCATTCAGTTGAGAGTGGAGACTCTCCGAAGTTGTAATTCAGCTTGGTTGGAATTGGCTCTGTAGAATAGGAAGGTTGACGCACATTTTGTTCTTTCTGAAGGATGGTCTGAATGGCACTTAACTCTGCAATGGGCACTCTGATAGGAATCACTACGTCGTGGTCAGACTCGTTGGTGATTACCACTGGGAGATGGACAGGTTGGACTGGCGGTAGATCGACAAGACTAGATTTCACTGTCAAACCACCAGGTAAAGAGAAAGAGGTTGGATGCTGAATGAGTACTTCTTTCTCACCTTGCAGGAATGGACACATGGCATTGGCATCCAGCACAACAGTCTTTCGAGCAGGAATAGTCTGTGGGGTGGTGGACATCATCTTCAACACGCCATGATAGTCATCGGTTGCTAGCTTGCGCCTTATCTCCAGAATCTTGTGCACCGCCTTGTATCCAAAGGGCACAGGATGAAACTCAGAGCGTGATATAAAGTGCTGATCGTAAACGACATCTAAAGTATTGGTGCCAATCAGAACAGGGGGCTGTGTCGTTCGCAGGTCCGGTACAACCAAGGCCAGGGTATCTATGTCCATCTCTTCTCCTATGAACTCAGGTGGAAAAGTTAAACAGAGTTCCACATACCCAATGTAAGGCACACATTGTCCATTTGCACCCTCTACCTCCAACAGATTATTCAACGGCTTTATTTCATGATCTGAGAGGTAGGTGTTGTAGAAGGAATGTGAAACTGTGGTGACTTGGGACCCCGTGTCAAAAAGACAATGAAAAGTGGTCCCTTTAACCTTGACCTCACCGGTGCTTCTTGTGCCCACCAACCCCTTTGGCAATGGGCAACGTGGTGATGAATGCTTAACGGGGGGACATTCACTGGTTGCAGCTCCCACTTGTCCCTCGGCAGAAGCTGCTTCTAGTTTAACGGTTTCCGTTTTTCCCAGGATTGCTGCTTGCACTTGAGCTGGCTGCGTTTTTCTTCCACCAAACTGGGATTTGGCTGACTGGAACAGTTGGTGACTATATGACCATCCTGCCCGCACCGGAAACAAAACCAAGGCTTTGGCCTGTTGGCTCCCTGACTAGGTTTTGAGTGCTTTTTGTTCAACTGAGTGTCTGATTTAGCAGAGTTCTGAGCCAACAAGGCAGACATCTGCTCTGAAGTCGCAACATCTGTTTTTTCAATTCTTCAATAGCACGTGTGTCTGAGGTATGGTCACATGCACATGCACTAGTGCTATGAGTTTGTAATTTTGCATGGTGCCTCCCTGATGGAATGTGCTTCTTCATTAATGTCTCTTTTGCCAACTGCCTGTCCTCTTCAGTTCTGAGCAAAAACAACAACTCCGAGAAGGAAGGTGGTTGGTCTCCTTTCTGTTCCAGTTGCAACTTGTTTATCACACTGTTGTCCCAGCACCCTCTGCAAAATTGCTTCAGCAAGTATTTGTCAAATTCTGCAGCTGGAATACCACCACGCTTGACCACACTACCAAGTGCAACCTGGAGTCTCTGCAAGTATGAAGATGATTGTTCTCCCTGATCTTGAAGAGTGTTCAGATATTTGGCAAACAACTCCTCACCATCTTCAACTGTGGCATAAGCAGAGTCAAGTATGTGCAGAAAGGTAACAGGCAGAACCGTAGGTCCAAAACTTTTCACCAGATCTGCAGCTGGAGGGAGTAAACTTTCCAGTATGCGCCTTGTGATGTGTACAGGTGCTAAACTTAAGCTCAATTTGAGACCTCCAGGACTCATAATCCGCTTCATGCTGTGGTTTTGGAAATTTTCCTGCGTAGTCGGAATGAAGACATAGGCTGAAAGTTAACATCATCTCTGCGCACAATGTGTTCAACTACAACTCGTTGGATCTCAGGAGGATTCAGTTCATTTCCAGAGAGTGAGATTCTTGGTCCACCATCCCTAACTGGGGTTGATCGGGGTCGAGGTCCTTGATCAGTCTCGACAGCAGTTCCAAGCACCTCAACGGTGTCCTCTTCACCCTCCTCCTCTTCTTCATCGTTGCTATTTTCCTCTCCACCACCAGTGGCTGCTATTCCCAAATGTGAACTTATTTGGTCAAACATTCCTTTAAGAACGTTGTCAAATGACTGGCCACTCTGTCGGGAGATACGTTTCAACTCTTGAAGGTAATCAGGGGCTGGGGTGGCCTCCACTGTGACTGCGGCGGCACACTCACTCCTAAGTAACTTAATAACAAAATCAGCAGATGGAGCTGAAAAAGTATACGGCAGTTTTGGTTTTAGCTGTGCCAAAGCTGCTGCATTAATAAATTCAACGGTCAGGTTTTTATAAAATGGACTCTCATGTTCGGTAACGGTAAACGATTGTTTAATTTCACCGTAACTACGTAAATGATCAATAATTTCGTCATCTGCTTTGGTGTTGGTCACACCACTAATAATGACAGAATTAGCTACATTAATACCAGTTTTCTTAAAGAAATCCATGATCCTACTTGATTAATAATCTATATAATATAAACAGGAATCACACAAAGACACAAGTACAGACATTCACAATGTCAGGCTCCTGGCTGGCTCGCCAAAATATGTAACAAGTAGAAGCTAGGCAATTGAGTGCGGATGCCACCTGGCAATAGAAGAGGGATCGTCACGGAGCCTGGGTTGTGAATGAGTACACTGGAGTCATTTTAGTATGAGTGTGTGTATTTAATAGATAACAAAACATAACCAACATAAACAATACATAAACAACATAACTTCAATGACACATACAAAACAATTTGAATTACAGTTCAGTTCAATGGCAGATTAGTGCGCTGCCAATGATTTGAAAAAAAAACAGAAAGGAGGAAAAACTTAACCCCGACACAATGTGTTCCAAAACCAGGACAAGGTCTGGTGAAATGTCAATTAATGATGAATTGAGCAATAGTTAATCCAGATAGGGAAGTGTTCAATCGCAGTGAATGTGTGGTTCGGTTACCCTACCACATATATCAAAGTTCTCTTAGCTCGCCATCTCGATCAGAGTCCTTGAGTTAGGACGGGTCGAGAGTTCATAAGATCCATAATTGGAGAATGGAGATTTGTTGATCCAGGAAAAAAACCTGACCTAAGAAGGCCGAAATACAAATTAAGAATTCCATTCAAAAATAAAATAACCATAACATATACTAAAGTAATTCAATATATGCATAACCATACCTGCTTAATGCAAGGCATTTCAATAAATAAAAATCATGCAATAACTTATATGAAATAAGTATAATAAAGTAAAGTAATTAAATCTCATGTTCCATGAAATTTCACCATAATTTAAATTTCATAGTCAACTAATCTAAATGTCATTTTCAGAATCAAAACATATACTCAAAATTAACATTCAAAATAATAATACAAAGTGCACCTTCAGATTCCAATAATCAAAAATGTTAATCTCCAAATTACCCAAAACACTAAAGCAGAGTTTGGTATTTGTGAAAAGTATTGCGCAATATCAAAAAGAAAAAAATACGTAGCTACGTTAAAATCAAAAAGCTTAAATGACTACCAAAAACCATATAGCTATTTCAGCTGTAGTCACAACAGTAACAGCACACACTCAAAACAGCAATCATGCTCTAAATTAGCACCCATGCTAACATATCAAATCAATGCCCTCATAGTATAACATGTAAAAGGTTTACCTTTGAAATTGAAATGATCAACGCAAGGTCTCCAGGTGTGACCCAACGTTTAAACAGAGTGAAAAATCAGACAAAGGCTCTGATTGGAAAGCGGCAGCAACTATAGTCAAAAATAATACTTCGGTGAGCAAACACACGGCTGAATTAAACATATTACAGTTGACGAATGAATGGCAAAAAGACTCACCGAGTATTCATAGCTTGATAACTAAAGTTGAAGCACAATTTAGGTTTGTTTGGGGATGCCAAACAAACCATACCACAGCCACAGTGGAGACACATAAGAAGTGAACTCAGCAACCAGTCATTTTAAGGAAGTTGTGAGTTTGCAGGCCTGCCAAAATAAAAGTCTTAACTAAATATGGGTTACAAAATGAAAAGAAAAACTGTAAAAGAAAAGCAAAATGAAATGAAAAGAATGTGTGGAATGAAAATAAAATGTAAAGACAAGCAATGTTAAATGAACAGAAAATATGCAAATGAGCCTTTAATTAAATGTCATCATATATACCCATTTGAGTTTTCATTTGGGCTATAACACCTGTCTTAAAATGTAAGGGATATGGAGCTTGGTTGGGGTGGTGCGACTGCTTGCGGAAAAATTTCCCTTATTTTCAAATCCAAAACTTGACAGGTATGGCTTAACCTGATATGGCCTACTGACAAACAGAAATATAAAAAACAGACAAAAAAGTGAATTGAGCTCTTTCGTGTATTTTTAATGTTAAAAACAAAATGATGTCAAAATGTCAGTTCAAGCGACAGTCGGTTATGTAACGCTTAAATGCTTAATGTATTACAATTTAACTAAACTCATAAGATTTTAGGAGACTAAAACTACAGTAAATTTAGTCGACTAAAATCTTATATTTAGTCGACTAAAACTAGACTAAAACTAAAAACAATTCAGGTGACTAAAATATGACTAAAACTAAATGGCATTTTAGTCAAAAGACTATGACTAAAACTAAATCAACATTTGGTGTCAAAATGAGCACTGCTTGAGGCACAGAGCATCTCCTTTGTCCTACAGGACTGCTCCAAAAACCTCCCCAGAGACTAATGGAGCTGCTAAGATTGTCTAAAACGGGTCTCCAAACTCTGTCCTGGAGGGCCGTTGTCCTGCAGAGTTTAGCTCCAACCCCAATTTAACACACCTGAACCAGCTAATCCGGGTCTAACGAGGGCCTAGTAAGACACTGATTAGCTGGTTCAGGTGTGTTTAATTGGGGTTGGAGCTAAACTCTGCAGGACAGAGTTTGGAGACCCAAGATTAGCCTGAGACAGCCATTCCTGACGGCGCGCTTGCACCACACTGGCCATTGATCTGGGCATGTGCACTTGTTCCAGCATGTCAACCACCTGCAATACTTCTGGGATATCTTCACTCGTCAAGGTAGAGGACAAATCCTGCAGTATAGAGTCTTGCAGACAAAGCAGAGGCATGATGGGCTTTCTGCAGCTCCAACTTCCCTACAACGCTTGTTCAAATCAGTTTATTTATAAAGCACTTTTTAAAAACAACTGGTGCTTATCAAAGTGCTGTACACACATAAACTAAAATATCAATAATACAAACAATCACTAACAAAGGAAAATAACCAAAACAAAACACAAATAAACAATAAGAGAGCAGCTCTCAGATAGTGTCAAATGCCAAACGATAAAAATAAGGTTTTAAGGTAGCCTGTCTAATGTAAAGAGGCAAAACCATTCCAGAGCTTCGGGGCCGCCACAGCAAAAGCTCGGTCTCCTCTTCTCTTCAACTCTGCAACTAAGAGCAAGTGGTCAGCGGACATTAGGGCCCTTGGTGGAGCATAAGCTTAACCCTCTGGGTCTCTTACTTTAGGGGTTGCATTGGTCGTCTTCCCGCTCATAAGTGACCGGACACCTAAAAATTAAACTTCCTCCACCCCAGTAAAACCAATGCAATTTATTTTTCTTCAATTATATTTTTTCTTTTTAATTTTGTATTTTGAGATGATTTGGTGGTATTTTTTTAATATTTTTGCAATAATGATTGTCTATTTTTGCCATTGAAAATTATTATTTTTTTAATTAATTTATTTTTTAAATGTCAAATTATTGCAGTATTTCAGGTTACAATAGAGACTAGGGGTGCGTCTCAATCAGCTCCCTAGTTCAGTAGTCAGGGCACTGATTAGGACATAAGTCAATGGGCTGATCCCTGATCAGTGCCCTGACTACTGAACTAGGGGGCTGATTGAGATGCACCCTAGGCCTTCAAAATATGTATATTTTATTGAAGGCAGATTAGCCCCTCTTTTGGAATTATTTCAGAAATCCTGCAACCATGTGTGTGACCACTAGAGTCTCTATGGAGAGGCTTGAGAATTCACTAGTTCTGTTTTGAACACATTTAATGATTTTTTTTTATAGATTTGAATATATATTTAAAAAAGATCTCAAATACTATTTATTATAAAAATTTAGATTTTTGTTGTTGTTAGAAATATAGAGTTAAACTCTAAACTCATTAGATTTGAGTCGACTAAAACTTGACTAAAACTAAAAACAATTCAGGTGACTAAAATATGACTAAAACTAAATGGCAATTTAGTCAAAAGACTACGAAAACTGATTTAACTAAAACTAAATCAAAATTTGCTGTCAAAATTAACACTGTACGGAAGTGACTTAACCCTTAATCGGCCCTTGGGCTCCAGCTGACCCCACTGGACTTTTCCTCCATTTTTTAAAAGTGTTCCCTTCATCTCAGCGGTATGAGACTCTGTGACTTTTCCTAAATAATCTATCTAAATGTGCACAAACAATCTGGGCTTGATTTGGTTGTTCTAAAGGTGTGTAAAAAAAATTTACCATTTAAGGTCCTCGGGGTCAGATTGACCCTACATTGAAAATGAATGGAAAAATAAAAAATAACCTTTTTTTTTCACTTTGTTTGTCACAAAAATAAAACAAAATTTCTACATTTATATCAAGGTCTGGTCCTAGAGCATACACACAAAGTGGAACGAACTTTCTGTCTCATACACACACACACACACACACACACACACACACACACACACACACACACACACACACACACACACACACACACACACACACACACACACACACACACACACGCGTGAGCGCATTTGCAGAGAAATTGGCAAATAAAATCAACAAAACTGGCAGAAATCTGAAAAATTACATAAATGAAGGACAAATACTAGAGCACAAATGTAACATGGAACAAGCATGTTCACTCACACACACAGAGACACACACACACACACACACACACACACACACACACACACAGGTGTCTGGGGAATTTTTTTGATTTTGGTAATAAATGTAAAAATGTAAAAAAATTTTGTTTGTTTTTTTGTCAAAAAAAAACTAAATAATTCCAGTATAAATCTGAAAATGTCTACATTTAAATCAAGGTCTGGACCTAGATCATAAAGACAAAGTGGAACTAACTTTCTATCTCTCTCTCTCTCTCTCTCACACTCACATAAAATCAATGAAGTGTCACATGTGTGACTGCAACAGAGAGCATTTTTATAGAAATTGGCAAATACAATCAACAATTCATCTACAATCAACTAATACTAGAGCACAAATGCAACATGCATGTTCACACACACACACACACACACACACACACACACACACACACACACACACACACACACACACACACACACACACACACACACACACACACACACACACACACACACACACACACACACACACACACACACACACACACACACACACACACACACATAAAATCAATGAAGTGAAAATGAGTCCCTATGGACCTCTGCTGGATATATGTGGTCATTGCACTTTCTTTCTTTAACTATAATTCCTAAGGTTTTTCCACAAACCTGCAGATGGTGGTATTCTATCCCTAACACACAGAGCAATGTCCAAAAACTATTTTGATTTAATTAAGATCATCATTTAAGTGATTTTGTCATTAAAATTTTTTTTTTAATGAGCCAATTTATGGCATAGTTAAGTAATTGTGCAGTAAATAGGTAAAAACTACCAAATATCCACAAAAAAACACAGCGTAAATGTAAAGCTGAGAAGTAAATAAAAAAAATGATATATAGTTTTCCATGTAAAAAATATATATTTCCTTATGCAGTCGCCCTGTAAATGTTTGGGGTCTATCTGAGCACAAGGATCAGAAACGTAAACCCTACTCGAGGGACGATTAAGCCTTAAACTGCAGTTCATGGATTGGCCACTAGAGACAGACTCCAGAAGAGCAGAATCTCATTGAGCTCATGTTAAAATGGCCAACTTTACAGCAGAAGAACACATGTTTACAGTCTGGGACAAACTGTGCTTTTGGTCTGTACGGCTAATGTTGCCCTTCATGACGACTGTGAGGGGGGGGGGGGGATTTTATAACTCATTCGTTTACATTATATAAAGCCTTAAAGTTCTGCATAATTAAGGGCGTGGCCACTTTGAGTGACAGGTGGATTGCCGTTTGTCTGCTGTCTGTTAGCTCCACCTTCTCCACATCTTAGCTCCACCCACTCCACCTGTTAGCTCCGCCCACCGCCCACGCTCCCAAGATGGCAACGGCCGCACTTTAGGCTTCAGAAACGCTCTTCAGAATCCTATGGGTGACGTCATAGTCCATATTTTTGTACAGTCTATGGGGAAAATGCCTACAAAAAATGGTTCAATTCAGAACTGAAAAAAAAAAAACCCTGATTAAATGCACAATAAAGAGCAAACAAGAAATCACTGCGAGTCATCAGTGAGCAAACAGGAAAGTATTGCGATGACAGAACGGACATTCATTGAACAGTTTTTTCTTAGTG
The DNA here is from genome assembly GCA_033150135.1 of Gobio occitaniae. Classification (NCBI taxonomy): domain Eukaryota; kingdom Metazoa; phylum Chordata; class Actinopteri; order Cypriniformes; family Gobionidae; genus Gobio; species Gobio occitaniae. The sequence continues at coordinate 33,724 of JARQWZ010001552.1, forward strand.
TGAGGAATATTTAAAAAATCTTTTTCCTCTATAAAGAGCCTTTTGTGGAAGGGAAAGAATGGAGCCATCAATGCCAATAAGGAACCTTTTATACATCAGAATATGAATGCTTGTGTAATGGAAATAGCTAAATAAAACAACTTGAAACGAGACGCTTAATAAAACGCTGTTTATTCATGTCTAGAGTGATGAGAAGTCACATGTTTGAAATCATTCAAGAGTTGAGTGGTTACAGTGAGGGAGTCTATGGGGTTTTGGGTTTGTATAAAATTCTACAACAATGATAAAAATTGTAAATGAGCTAAAACACGAAATATGATCCTAACAGTCATGACACGAATAATAAATAAATCTAGCAGCTGGTAACGCTCAGAGAAGCGTCTCATCCATTAGCCGGAGCCGTAGATTACAGACCATCCATAAAAAGAACAAAGGTCACGCATGTTTCAGACGGATTAAAATCATCCATATGTTCAGAAGAGTAATGCACAATGCAGAATCAAACAAGATGAATGCTTTCCTTCAGCTGAATAAAAATAAACTATGCTTTTTATCATACCTAATATTCAGCACAGCACAGTTTGTAATAGTAAACATGAAAAATTACATTATAAAAAGCATTTATTATTTTTAGTAAATATAGATATTGTAATGTTATGTTATAAAGGTTTTATCGTCAATACAAAATATCAAAATCATGCAGAAAGGTCAGCAGAGGAAACGTGTTTTATGATTGAATGATGTTGTACATTTACACAGTCACACACACTCACAAAGACAATCATTAACAGAATTTCATGTATTAAAATGATTAAAGTTTGCTCATTAGTTCAAAGTTATCTGGTTAGCACAAAAACGTTATTAATATATCGTTCGTGGAACATTTGTCTGAAACGATGTAGTTCTTTTTTAAGCTCAGGGAGCATTTCCGCCTGGATTTGGCCGCCCCAAATGTAAAAGCTTCCCATTCACACACACACACACACACACACACACACACACACACACACACACACACACACACACACACACACACACACACACACACACACACACACACACACACACACACACACACACACTGTCTCTAAACACACAATACTGGTGTCATTTTACAGGAAACCCTTTGAAGTTTCATAAAGCACTGCTAAAAGTGATAACCATGTGAGTATGTGTTGTCTGAGCTGTAATAACCCCACAAAAAAGAGACGCTTTTTGATTTTTTTTGGTTATAAATTGATTGTTGAAAGTGTGTAACTCAGGCCCTGTGAGCTCTAGCACCCTGCAGACAGTTTGGGCTGTAAACACTAGACTCCAGAAAATACTGGAGAAAAAAGAAGTTTGTCTGGATCTTGTGTGCAAGATTTATTCAAATGGATCTGAATGGGAAGAATATGTAATTTTCGCCTGCCCAAATCTAAAGTCCACCCATATACAGTGGTATAAATGCAATATCCCTGTGTCACAAAATAATGTTTTCCAGTGTTTGCTGCCATCTAGTGGAAACAGCCCAAACTGTCTGCAGGGTGCTAGAGCTCACCCTTCAAAGGGTTTCCTGTAAAATGACACCAGTATTGTGTGTTTAGAGACACTGTGTGTGTGTGTGTGTGTGTGTGTGTGTGTGTGTGTGTGTGTGTGTGTGTGTGTGTGTGTGTGTGTGTGTGTGTGTGTGTGTGTGTGTGTGAATGGGAAGCTTTTACTTTTGGGTCGGCCAAATCCAGGCGGAAATGGTCCCAGAGTAATTTAGTGTAAATAAGTGACTTTGTGTAAAACAAATGCCAACGTGATGCATATCTTTAGAAATTAGAGACTCTAAGCTCATATGAGGTCAGAGGTCAGAGCTCCTCCACAGACATTTACCATGTAAAGTATATACTTGATGATGTCATTCCGGACCCTGATCACCCTTTACTGCTCACTAATGGTTTCAAACGGTCCCAATAAAATTAAATCGTGATGTTTGCAAAGTGATCAAACTGAACATTCCCTTAACGTTTTCTATGACATTCACATAGCCAAGAAAAAAGCATTTTTAAAAAATTGCCTTTAAAAAAATATCTTAATGGAAACATTAGCAAATGTTCTTTGTTGGCTGGGCAGTGATATTTGTAGCTTTCTAAAGGCCCCGAAATACGTAACGTACATCATTTCAAACTAAATCAGGCCAAATCAAAGTTCGTTTGGAGCTCGTCAAAGAGATCTTTCCAGAAAAGTTATCTCCGGCTGGTAAACGCCTCTGAACTCCCATTGGTCAGGTGGTGATGATGTAATGGGTGGGTGTGGCCCTGAGGCTCCGCCTTCTCTGAGGTGTAAATCTTCTCCGGTTCGTTTCTTCTGTTCAGTCGGTCCGACGTGAGTGAAAACATGAACACACTGAGAGCTGATTTATAGCAGAAACTGAAGCTGAAAGAGACACAGTTTGTCATGTTTAAAACTGTACAGCTGCTGCTTTAAGCGATCTACGGTATAAATAAACATGACATGAGTCTGAATCTCAGAGCTGGAGCAAACACATCCACATCACTATTATCAGATGCTTTCTGAACGGCTGTTTTCTCACCGCTCTGGTTTTGTTTTTGTTATTGAGAGGAAAGCGTGCAGCACATATTTACATGTTCATCTAATCGCAGAGTATATCAGCGATATCATTTTCCCAGATCAGTTCTCCGATTCCAAGACATCAGTTTTTCTCCACAGCTTATTCAAACAAATATATCCTCAAAAAGTCGCTGTCATTAAATAAGAAAAACACACAACACACAAAAAAGCGAAGAGTTTGAGATGCTGGCTTAAGAAGGCAGAGAGACCCAGGCGTTCTCGGAGCCGCTGGACTGATCCAGTTAGCAGTAGATGGACCAGTAGATGATGTTAAAGAGGGTGTACGCGCCGGGAAAGATCACTCGTGAGTACTTGTCTATGGCATGAGTGTCTATCCAGATGTTGACGTAGCCCCGTGAGCTTTTGACACGACTCGTGCTCTGACCGTCGGCGAGGGTAAGCTGTGCCAAGATCCGCTCCTGCCTCCCGCCGTTCTCAGGCATCCTGTAAGCCCCTGTTGAGTTTGGATCCACGTCGCTGTAGCATGTGGTCATCATCATGTCCTCATCTGGGTTTGCTATTCCACACGTGCAAGGCAACTGCAACGTTAAGCCATACACACAGGAGAGACAGACATGTTAGGGTCCGGTTCACACAGAACGAAAGAGATGCAGGTCAGTGAAATGGAAAAAAGACGAGTGTGTAACCCCTCCTGTTTGAACCGCCCTCTCTAAGTGGGACTCGAACCCGGGTCCGCCAGCATGAGAGTCTAAAGGAGGCAACCCCTAGTGTCAGTCTCTAGAGCGTCTCTTGAGATCAGAGGAGTGAGGTTTACTCTCAGAAACGACTAGCTGACCTCTGTTACACTCACCCCCCTAAACCTCACTCCCATCCGGGTCACGGCACCAATATAACCCATCCTGTTTGAACCGCCCTCTCTAAGTGGGACTCGAACCCGGGTCCGCCAGCATGAGAGTCTAAAGGAGGCTAAAGGCTGCAACCCCTAGTGTCAGTCTCTAGAGCGTCTCTTGAGATCAGAGGAGTGAGGTTTACTCTCACAGCGACTACTAGCTGACCTCTGTTACACTCACCCCCCTAAACCTCACTCCCATCCGGGTCACGGCACCAATATAACCCATCCTGTTTGAACCACCCTCTCCAAGTGGAAATCGAACCCGGGTCCGTCTGCATGAGAGTCGGACGCTCTAACAAGGAGGCTAAAGGCTGCAACCCCTAGCATCAGCTTTACTCGCACAGAAACTACTAGCTGGCCTCCGTTACATGTGCAATGGTTGAAGATGTCTGTCTATTGCGTTTAATAGAAAAACAATGTAAAAGTAGTGCTGGAAAAACACGTTCTGTGTGACAAATCAAGTACAGATACCCTAATAAAATACTACTCCAGTAAAATATTTAAGCGCTCATTTTCAATATTATTTGAGTAAAAGTGCAAAAGTAATTGATTTTTAGGGCGCTTTCACACCTACCTTGTTTGGTCCGAATCAAAATTGCAGGTGTGAAACCTCCCCTGACCACGATCTGGACCAACTGGTCCAACGAAAAGAGGTCGTCTCGATCCGGATCAAACTGAACAAAGGTTTGGTTTGTTTCTAGTGTGAAAGCATTTTCTGTATAGTTCGGACTTTCAGAGCATTTACAGGAAGTTCCTGTTTATGTTTAAATATTATAATGTTATTTTTAAATTTCATCTAGGCTACATTGATTATGAAAAGTGAAAAGATGCGCAATATGTCAGAAGACAGAAGGTCAGAAAATATTTTGAAAGAAATTTTGTATGATTTTGCGTAGAAAGCCTTTCTTTAATGTGAATTTCGTTTGATATAAATTGTATCTTAATGTTAATCAACGTTTAATCAGATAATTGCCTGGATTTAATAAATAAGAAGCAAATAGTCTATAATCGCAGGAGCGATCACATGCTTAGCACATGAACTGGAGCAAATAAACCGAAACTCAGATACTCGTCTCACAAACATGAGAAATATGTGTATATAAAGCTTGAAATGTCCACTTTTAAACGTAACGAAAAGAAAATAGTCCAGTAATGCGACTGTTCAATAGTGGCAACGATATGCGTCCGTTCATTCACTCTCGTCAAAGACGCTGAAGTCACACACACGTCCGTTTACAAACCAATCAATGTCCAGATGCCGCACACATGATGAAGACGAGTGGACACAAGTGTGTCATGTACAGTTCTTTAGTGCGCTCGCATAATTGCAATGTGAAACCAAACCAAAACTAACCGAAAGTATAAAATGTATCAAAACATGAACTTCGGTTCGGACCTTGGTGCGGACTTTCAGGTGTGAAAACGCCCTTAATGTACTTAAGTATTAAAAGTATAAAGCACTGATCAGTGATCCATATTTATTATTTATCCTAGTCAGTTTATTTATACATTATACTTATTATTATACTTTTACAGCAGATTTAGTTCACAAAATAAGATGTATTATTACTCAAATTTGGCATTATCAACTAACTTTTCGCGGCATTCAAGCTCAGACAATATTCCGGTTCATTTTGTCCGGATCATTGACTCAAGAACCGCTGCAATTATTTCTCTTTATCACGCTCTTCTTCTCATCATGTTTGTCTACCAGCATCAGAACGATTCGCAAAATGAAGAGTTGCGTCTTACTTGATTCCTGAGTTTCCTCTCTCGCCGCTCCTGTACGGTGGTCAGGTAATTGACAGCCGCGTACTCGATAACAGAGAGGAAGACGAAGACGAAGCTGACCCATAGGTAAATGTCCACAGCTTTGATGTAGGAGACTCTGGGCATGGAGGCGTTGACTCCTGTGATGATGGTGGACATCGTGAGAACCGTTGTGATGCCTGTGAGAAAGCAGCGTTCATTGGTTGGATATGATTTTCACTGCAAAAAATAGATTATCTTCCTCTGTATTTAGCCTTGTTAATAGGTAGTAAGTACCTAGTAAATAGTCTTGTTTTCCAGCACAAATATCTAAACATGTACCTCCATTGAAAGTCTATTCACCTAAAAACTCCTCATTGGTTCTCGCTGAAGCTCAAATGTGATGCGTCACTCACAAGTGTTCATATTAGTTTATTTTGCCATGTTCTTTATGAACGTTTTGAAGCATCAGAATTTCGGGTAAATAGACTTTCAATGGAGAGACAGAAATCTCTTCATCTGTGTTTCAGATGAACAAAAGTCTTACGGGTTTGAAATGAAATGAGGGTGAATAAATGATGACAGCATTTTCATGACTTAAAACTGTTTTAAAAAAAGATTGAGTTCATGTTTAAAGGAACACGGCAAATTTATCTTATTCCCCGTATCCCCCAAAGTTAGATAAGTACACACCATTCTCATCTCTGTGCCATAACTCTGTGACGCAGCCTAGCTTAGCAGCCTAACTCTAGCCTAGCTTAGCACAAAGACTGGAGGTAAATGGCTCCAGCTAGCCTAGTTTAGCACAAAGACTCAGAGCTGCCAACTTTTCAAAAAAACTTAGAGTGAGATTTGGTGGGGCCAACCAAAATTTCGCGAACAAAGCAAAAATTGCAACAAAAAATAAAATAAATAATAATAGCTATATACACACACATCACAGAAAACACTCTCTCTGCATCAGCATTTGAATGGGGTAGTATTGGTTTTGTTGTTGATTTCTTTTTTGCCTTTGATAGATAAGGTTGATATTTAATTATTTCTATTAAGACAAAATGCATCTATATGACGCTTTGTACACAGTATATCCTATAGACACACACACACACACACACACACACACACACACACACACACACACACACACACACACACACACACACACACACACACACACTTACACACACACACACACACAATTTTAAAGCACTATGTAGAGGCATGGTTTTGTCTAAATAGAACAAATTGATTATACATCAGCATACAGCCATACTTTTACAGGGAAGAAAACGGAAAACTGTCTGTCCTGTCTGTTGCTCTTCTGTCTGTTGTGTGGTTCTTTTTTGCTGTGGCTGATCTAAAAAAACAGTGTTGTAGTAAAAACTACTTTGAGTAGTTAAGTTATATTCAAGCTACCCTTTTGAAAATAGCTACACTACAACTATCAAAAAGTAGCTGGCTACATTGAAACCATGTTTCTTTTTCTTCTTCTTTTTTACAATGAGATTGTTACAAATAACTAAATAATTGTTCATGAAGAATGTTATAATATTTGGGGTTTCAAGCTTCATAATGCAATGTAATTATGATTTCAAAGAGTATAGGCATTCAGGGTTATTGGGACACTTTTCCCCAGTCATTTCAATGGAAAAAACTGTCAGAATCATTACACACAAAAAAGTCAAATATAGCCTATATCTCAAACTGGCTGCCCAAGTGCAAAATGGCTACAAATTTAACATCAGTGCAAGAACAAAATGTATGCAAATCAACTTTGCGATGCTGTTTGCGAACGTTCGTTGGAACTATGGGTTCGGGAAACACGACTCGTTTAACTATGCTTATAATGACGGCACTTGTGACCATAGTTAGCGAACAACGCTTTCGGGAAACGCACCTCTGAGCGTCACAGCGCTCCACTTCGCTCATTACAGGCTCGTTCTCGTCAGAACCCAAAAAGGAATGTAGCTTTAGGTCGCGCAACACCGTATTTATTGGCCCATTTATCTTGAACCACCTCACCGAAAGCATGATCGGCTCAACATGTAGATATAGATATATAGATAAACTCATCTTTCAGGCATTTGACAGACCGGGTGACACTTCAGCGTGAGAAATCGGGGGTGTGGCGTGTGAGCGTGTGAAACCAATCAAATGCGTGTGTCTCACGGCCAATGCGTGAGAGTTGGCAGCTCTGAAGACTGGAGGTAAACGGCTCCAGCTAGCCTAGCTTAGCACAAAGACTGGAGGCAAATGGCTCCAGCTAGCCTAGCTTAGCACAAAAACTGGAGGTAAACGGCTCCAGCTAGCCTAGCTTAACACAAAGACTGGAGGCAAATGGCTCCAGCTAGCCTAGCTTAGCACAAAAACTGGAGGTAAACGGCTCCAGCTAGCCTAGCTTAGCACAAAAACTGGAGGCAAATGGCTCCAGCTAGCCTAGCTTAGCACAAAAACAGGAGGTAAACGGCTCCAGCTAGCCTAGCTTAACACAAAGACTGGAGGTAAATGGCTCCAGCTAGCCTAGCTAAGCACAAAAACTGGAGGCAAATGGCTCCAGCTAGCCTAGCTTAGCACAAAAACAGGAGGTAAATGGCTCCAGCTAGCCTAGCTTAACACAAAGACTGGAGGTAAATGGCTCCAGCTAGCCTAGCTAAGCACAAAGACTGGAGGCAAATGGCTCCAGCTAGCCTAGCTTAGCACAAAAACTGGAGGTAAACGGCTCCAGCTAGCCTAGCTTAGCACAAAAACTGGAGGTAAACGGCTCCACCTAGCCTACTGCTCAATAAGTGACAAAATAACGCCAACATTTTCCTATTTACATGTTGTGATGAGTATATTTACATTGTGTACTAAGACCGACGGAAAATAAAAAGTTGTGATTTTCTAGGCCGATATGGCAGGAACTATACTATCATTCCTGCGTAATAATCAAGAGCTGTGAGCCGCCCCATGAGTGCAGCGGCGCAATGATATTACACAGCGCCTGAAAATAGTCCCCAGCGCTCTCTGGGTAAGCCGGTTGTCACGTTGGTTATGTTGACAGAAGTTAGCCTATTTTCAGGCGCTGCGTAAAATCATTGCAATATCATATTAAATAGGAAAATGTTGGCATTATTTTGTCACTTATTGAGCAGTAGGCTAGCTGGAGCAATTTACTTCCAGTCTTTGTGCTAAGCTAGGCTAGCTGGAGCAATTTACTTCCAGTCTTTGTGCTAAGCTAGGCTAGCTGGAGCAATTTACTTCCAGTCTTTGTGCTAAGCTAGGCTAGCGATGTGTGCGTCAGACAGAGTTATGGCACGGAGATGAGAATGGTGTGTATGGACTTCTCTAACTCTCGAGGATACGGGGAATAAGATAAAGTCACAAAAAGTCGCTGTGTTCCTTTAAACAAGGAAAAATATCTGCCAATGGGGTCAGAAAAATAAACTTAATTCAAAGGGAAGCAAGATTATTTTTCTGACACTACTGGCTGATATCTGATCTTGTTTTAAGCATAAACTTAATTTGAATAAATTTTTCAGTCACTTTGCTTGATTGAAGAATGTTAAGATATTTTAAAGCTGCACTATGTACATTTTTTTCAGTATAATATCCAGACACCACTAGGCCAGTGTTATATATTTTGTTCATTTGAGTACTTACAATTTCCCAAATGTTTCCAACTATTTGTAAATCGTGAGATGCTATTTTTCAAGAGGAACCGGGACGTGTGAGGGCGTGGCCTGTCGATGACATCATATCTGCGTTAGTTTCTGGTTTTATTCTGCAGAAACGCTTTCCTCTCACTGCAGTGTGAACAAGTGTCATAGCAGCGGTTGAGAGAACGCACAGAGTAACGCCATCCCATCATCAACACACTCAGATGTGTGTAATATGATCAGCAGAGCTGCGTTACCTCACACTCATGAGCGGAGGAGCGGAAGTGGCGACTGTGGCATAATAAAAGTCCCGCTGCTCGCGAGGCGTGTGTTGCGTTCATCTTATGAACAATCGCTCCAGCGGTTCCTCAGCTCCGCAACACTCGTCCTGCTCTGATTCACTACAGTAACGCTAATAATCACATCAACATGATTTCTGCCCGAGTCCTGTCCCGATTCTGAGCTGAAGACCACATGACCCAAGAGTCTGCGCTCAAACGTGACGTCATCAAACTACGCCTTTGTTTTGAACACGCGAACTCTAGCGGACCGAAAACTTACATAGTGCACCTTTAACTGGAAAATAATACAAAGAAATACATTTTTGCAGTGTTGAGGACTCACTGTTACAACCTGAATTTTAAAATGATCTCGATCGCACTGAATAATCTCTTTCTGAATATTTTCTCATCATTTTTCTCAATATTTTCTCCTACCGAGGGGAACTCTTGCAGGCACAGCTCTGCGGTCGATCCAGAAGGACACCCAGGACAGCATGACCATCAGCGTCGCTGGGAAGTACGTCTGCAGCAGGAAGAAGAAGATGTGGCGACGAAGAGTGAAGTGTATGTAGAGCCGATTATACCAGCCTGGAAAAGATACGGCAGAGTTATGCTGTTAGGGCAGTTTTACAATACTGAGATGAACACACTGATAACATTAAGCCTGTTAACGTGCTTGTCCTTTGGACAAGTAAATCTGTCATTCGCTGAATTTCACATGCAATTTATTTATTTATTTTTACTTTTTGTGTGTGTGTGTGTGTGTGTGTTTGTAATTTATTCTGAAGCAATATTCTCACCAGTGTTCAATCAGCTTTGAAATATTTAAATCTGCATATCTGTGATATGTTTACCTTTTGTAAAGGGCATTTTTCCCCTAATCTTATTAAATATAGGCTATGCTTCAGCTTTCGTTTTATATTCTTAAATTTGATCAATAAATTAAAATAAAAGAAGACACTATAGGGCTGTTACCAATCAAATGAAATAATTTACACTGAAAAATTACAACTGCTTTAAATAATGTTATGAGATTGTTTTAAATATTTTTGGAAAATATATATAAGAAAAGTTGGAAAGAATGTTTAAACAAGAAACTAAACCGCCAGTCGGTGGCGGCAGGTGAACGTATTAATGAGTGAGTCATTGAGTCGATTCGTTTAAACGCTGACCGTCTTAATGAGTGAGTCATTGAGTCGATTCGTTTAAACGCTGACCGTCTTAATGAGTGAGTCATTGAGTCGATTCGTTTAAACGCTGACCGTCTTAATGAGTGAGTCATTGAGTCGATTCGTTTAAACGCTGACCGTCTTAATGAGTGAGTCATTGAGTCGATTCGTTTAAACGCTGACCGTCTTAATGAGTGAGTCATTGAGTCGATTAATTCAAATGCTGACCGTCTTAAAGAGTGAGTCACTGAGTCGATTTGTTCAAACGCTGACCGTCTTAATGAGTGAGTCATTGAGTCGATTTGTACAAACGCTGACCGTCTTAATGAGTGAGTCATTGAGTCGATTTTTTTCAAACGCTGACCGTCTTAATGAGTGAGTCACTGAGTCGATTTGTTCAAACGCTGACCGTCTTAATGAGTGAGTCATTGAGTCGATTTGTACAAACGCTGACCGTCTTAATGAGTGAGTCATTGAGTTCATTCGTTCAAACGCTGACCGTCTTAATGAGTCATTGAGTCGATTCGTACAAACGCTGACCGTCTTAATGAGTGAGTCATTGAGTCGATTTGTACAAACGCTGACCGTCTTAATGAGTGAGTCATTGAGTCGATTCGTACAAACGCTGACCGTCTTAATGAGTGAGTCATTGAGTCGATTTGTTCAAACGCTGACCGTCTTAATGAGTGAGTCATTGAGTCGATTTGTACAAACGCTGACCGTCTTAATGAGTGAGTCATTGAGTTCATTCGTTCAAACGCTGACCGTCTTAATGAGTCATTGAGTCGATTCGTACAAACGCTGACCGTCTTAATGAGTGAGTCATTGAGTCGATTCGTTCAAACGCTGACCGTCTTAATGAGTGAGTCATTGAGTCGATTTGTACAAACGCTGACCGTCTTAATGAGTGAGTCATTGAGTCGATTCGTACAAGCGCAGACCGTCTTAATGAGTGAGTCTCTGAGTCGATTCGTTCAAATGCTGACTGTCTTAATGAGTGAGTCATTGAGTCGATTCGTTCAAACGCTGACTGTCTTAATGAGTGATTGAGTCGATTCGTTTTTAAACGCTGACCGTCTTAATGAGTGAGTCATTGAGTCGATTCATTCAAATGCTGACCGTCTTAATGAGTGAGTCACTGAGTCGATTTGTACAAACGCTGACCGTCTTAATGAGTGAGTCAATGAGTCGATTCGTACAAACGTTGACCGTCTTAATGAGTGAGTCATTGAGTCGATTCATTCAAACACTGACCGTCTTAATGAGTGAGTCATTGAGTTGATTCGTTTCAAATGCTGACAGTCTTAATGAGTGGGTCAATGAGTCGATTCGTTCAAACGCTGACCATCTTAATGAGTGAGTCATTGAGTTGATTCGTTCAAACGCTGACCTGACCGTCTTAATGAGTGAGTCATTGAGTTGATTCGTTCAAATGCTGACCTGACCGTCTTAATGAGTGAGTCATTGAGTCGATTCGTTCAAACACTGAGCGTCTTAATGAGTGAGTCAATGAGTCGATTCGTTCAAACACTGACCTGACCGTCTTAATGAGTGAGTCATTGAGTTGATTCGTTCAAACGCTGACCTGACCGTCTTAATGAGTGAGTCATTGAGTTGATTCGTTCAAATGCTGACCTGACCGTCTTAATGAGTGAGTCATTGAGTCGATTCGTTCAAACGCTGACCTGACTGTCTTAATGAGTGAGTCATTGAGTCGATTCATTCAATATTATTAATGTTGCTCAAAGAAACGACCAGATCAATGTCTTTTGCCAGGCATTTAGGCATGGTGAATATCCATTGCAGCATCAGCTTTTTTCTTTTAGTGTCTGAGAGACGGTTGAGTTATGTTCAAGGATCTCTCTAAACCCCTCCTGATTGGTCTACACTGCTCTGATTGGTCAGATTGCCCAGTCTGTTGTGATTGGTCTACTCTGCTCTGATTGGTCAGATTGCCCAGTCTGTTGTGATTGGTCTACACTGCTCTGATTGGTCAGATTGCCCAGTCTGTTGTGATTGGTCTACTCTGCTCTGATTGGTCAGATGGCCCAGTCTGTTGTGATTGGTCTACTCTGCTCTGATTGGTCAGATGGCCCAGTCTGTTGTGATTGGTCTTCTCTGCTCTGATTGGTCAGATGGCCCAGTCTGTTGTGATTGGTCTACTCTGCTCTGATTGGTCAGATGGCCCAGTCTGTTGTGATTGGTCTACTCTGCTCTGATTGGTCAGATGGCCCAGTGGATTTGCTTTGGCAGCAGAAACAGCGTCTTCACCACATGAACAACTCGAACCAAACTCTTCCGGTTACTGGAAGAAGATTTCTTCAAAACTTTGAGAGAACCTTGACAGAACGTTCAGAACATTATCTGGGTCACTGTGAAGCTCATTATAACAAAAAAACTGAAGAAAAATACTGGAATTAGTAAAGAAATGCTACTGAACGACGATATATGAAGTATATACTTTACATGTTAAATGTCTGTGGAGGAGCTCTGACCTCTGACCTCATATGAGCTTAGAGTCTCTACTTTCTGGAGACATGCATCACTTTGGCATTTGTTTTAACTTATTTACACTAAATTACTCTGGGACCGTGTCCGCCTGGATTTGTCCGACCCAAATGTAAAAGCTTCTTCCATTTCCGCCTGGATTTGGCCGATCCAAATGTAAAAGCTTGCAATACACAAACACACGCACACACGCACACACGAACACGCACACACGCACACACGCACACGCACACACGCACACACACACACACACACACACACACGCACACACACACACACACACACACACACACACACACAGTGTCTCTAAACACACAATACTGGTGTCATTTTACAGGAAACCCTTTGAAGTTTCATAAACCACTGCTAAAAGTGATAAACATGTGAGTATATGTTTTGTGTGTGTGTGTGTGTGTGTGTGTGTGTGTGTGTCTGTGTGTCTGTTTGTGTGTGTGTGTGTGTGTATTGCAAGCTTTTACATTTGGATCGGCCAAATCCAGGCGGAAATGGTCCCAGAGGTTAAGAATGTTTCGATATTTGTGATAGAAAAAAGTTTTTTTGGAGAATTTGGTGGCCCAGGATTTCAGCATGAGAACATCTGTCACCTGTGCTGCTGTAGAACGCAAGCTTAGTGGTGGTGTGGAACTTCTGGATGAGGAACTGGGACAGAGAAATCCTGTCGTCGGTGTTCAGCGACTCGTTGCCCTTCTTCCAGTAAAGCATGAGATCGTCATCAGTGTACGCATCTGAGGAAACAACAGAAACACGGCTTCTCAATGACCATCTCAAATTCTTCCGTTTAACGAAGCCACATTCACATGAACACGTGTGTGTGTGTGTGTGTGTGTACATACAGCTCTCGATCTCCAGCGAGCACGTCTGCGTGTCCAGTGGAAACCGACTCAGATCCATATTACACATGGCCGTGACGGTCACTCTACAACAGAAGACATCAGGCAGTTCAGACGGGCTACTGTTATTTATTCTGCATAATCTGTTTTGTTTCCAGTCTGGTCTCGATGAATGGAGTTAGCCCACTACAAAACCAGACCGCTAACAATAATAAGTTCATTTATTTTGTTATTGAGAGGAAAGTAAGCAGCACATGTACATGCTCGTCTAAACGGGTATATCACTGCAAAGAACAAATAAAAACTTCACCTCGAGTATATCGAGGTGTGTATTGTCAGTTGTCGTAGGATGTCATGTTTCCAACCACCTATTTAAAAATTTTATCACATAAAAAAATGCTGGATGGAAACTTAAAAATGTGCATCATTTCTAAAAATGTGCATAGGCACTCAATTGAGGCACATCATTTTTTATTCTAGAAAAGACGCACATTGAAGACTACGATGGAAAAACACATGTACTGATTAAATCCCTCAGAAACTCGTGTGACTTTGCCTCAGCGGAGGCTTTGATTGGATGACTGGCCTAGCCAGCGGACCAATGGCGTTGCAGCATCTCAGATGTTGGTTGGGTGGCTCTGAAACGCCTGAGTCAAAGTCTGTGGTCATAATGATTTGGTTTAATTCCTCCAGAAGCGTCCAGAAGAAGTGTGTGTGTGTGTGTGTGTGTGTGTGTGTGAGTGTATGTGTGTGTGGGCATGTTTTTGTGAAATATCAGTATCAAATGTGTATAATGACATGGGTATTACAAAAAGAGGGTGAAATATGAGGACGTTCCCCATGTCCTCACTTTTCAAAATGCTTATAAATCACAGAATGAGGTTTTTCTCCACAGAAAGTGAACTGCACAGTCTCCTGTGTGTGTGTGTGTGTGTGTGTGTGTGTGTGTGTGTGTGTGTGTGTGTGATGGGTAGGTTTACGGGCAGGGGCAGTGTGTGTGTGTGTGTGGTGTGTGTGTGTGATGGGTAGGTTTACGGGCAGGGGCAGTGTGTGTGTGTGTGTGTGTGTGTGTGTGATGGGTAGGTTTAGGGGCAGGGGCAGTGTGTGTGTGTGTGTGTGTGTATGATGGGTAAGTTTAGGGGCAGGGGCAGTGTGTGTGTGTGTGTGTGTGTGTGTGTGATGGGTAGGTTTAGGGGCAGGGGCAGTGTGTGTGTGTGTGTGTGTGTGTGTGTGTGATGGGTAGGTTTAGGGGCAGGGGCAGTGTGTGTGTGTGTGTGTGTGTGTGTGTGTGTGTGTGTGTGTGTGTGTGTGTGTGTGTGTGTGTGTGTGTGTGTGTGATGGGTAGGTTTAGGAGCAGTGTGTGTGTGTGTGTGTGTGTGTGTGTGATGGGTAGGTTTAGGGGCAGGGGCAGTGTGTGTGTGTGTGTGTGTGTGTGTATGATGGGTAGGTTTAGGGGCAGGGGCAGTGTGTGTGTGTGTGTGTGTGTGTGTGTGTATGATGGGTAGGTTTAGGGGCAGGGGCAGTGTGTGTGTGTGTGTGTGTGTGTGTGTATGATGGGTAGGTTTAGGGGCAGTGTGTGTGTGTGTGTGTGTGTGTGTGTGTGTGTGTGATGGGTAGGTTTAGGGGCAGTGTGTGTGTCTGAGGGGTAGGTTTAGGGGCAGTGTGTGTGTGTGTGTGTGTGTGTGTGTGTGTGTGTGTGTGTGTGTGTGTGTGTGTGTGTGTGTGTGTGTGATGGGTAGGTTTAGGAGCAGTGTGTGTGTGTGTGTGTGTGTGTGTGTGTGTGATGGGTAGGTTTAGGGGCAGGGGCAATGTGTGTGTGTGTGTGTGTGTGTGTGTGTATGATGGGTAGGTTTAGGGGCAGGGGCAGTGTGTGTGTGTGTGTGTGTGTGTGTGTGTGTGTGTATGATGGGTAGGTTTAGGGGCAGGGGCAGTGTGTGTGTGTGTGTGTGTGTGTGTGTGTGTGTGTGTGTGTGTGTGTGTGTGTATGATGGGTAGGTTTAGGGGCAGGGGCAGTGTGTGTGTGTGTGTGTGTGTGTGTATGATGGGTAGGTTTAGGGGCAGGGGCAGTGTGTGTGTGTGTGTGTGTGTGTGTGTGATGGGTAGGTTTAGGGGCAGTGTGTGTGTGTGTGTGTGTATGTGTGTGTGTGTGTGTGTGTGTGTGTGATGGGTAGGTTTAGGGGCAGTGTGTGTGTCTGAGGGGTAGGTTTAGGGGCAGTGTGTGTGTGTGTGTGTGTGTGTGTGTGTGTGTGTGTGTGTGTGTGTGATGGGTAGGTTTAGGGGCAGGGGCAGTGTGTGTGTGTGTGTGTGTGTGTGTGTGATGGGTAGGTTTAGGGGTAGGTGCAGTGTGTGTGTGTGTGTGTGTGTGTGTGTGTGTGATGGGTAGGTTTAGGGGCAGGGGCAATGTGTGTGTGTGTGTGTGTGTGTGTGTGATGGGTAGGTTTAGGGGCAGGGGCAGTGTGTGTGTGTGTGTGTGTGTGTGTGTGTGTGTGTGTGTGTGTGTGTGTGTGTGTGTGATGGGTAGGTTTAGGAGCAGTGTGTGTGTGTGTGTGTGTGTGTGTGTGTGTGATGGGTAGGTTTAGGGGCAGGGGCAGTGTGTGTGTGTGTGTGTGTGTGTGTATGATGGGTAGGTTTAGGGGCAGGGGCAGTGTGTGTGTGTGTGTGTGTGTGTGTGTGTATGATGGGTAGGTTTAGGGGCAGGGGCAGTGTGTGTGTGTGTGTGTGTGTATGATGGGTAGGTTTAGGGGCAGTGTGTGTGTGTGTGTGTGTGTGTGTGTGTGTGTGTGTGTGTGTGTGTGTGATGGGTAGGTTTAGGGGCAGTGTGTGTGTCTGAGGGGTAGGTTTAGGGGCAGTGTGTGTGTGTGTGTGTGTGTGTGTGTGTGTGTGTGTGTGTGATGGGTAGGTTTAGGAGCAGTGTGTGTGTGTGTGTGTGTGTGTGTGTGATGGGTAGGTTTAGGGGCAGGGGCAATGTGTGTGTGTGTGTGTGTGTGTGTGTATGATGGGTAGGTTTAGGGGCAGGGGCAGTGTGTGTGTGTGTGTGTGTGTGTATGATGGGTAGGTTTAGGGGCAGGGGCAGTGTGTGTGTGTGTGTGTGTGATGGGTAGGTTTAGGGGCAGTGTGTGTGTGTGTGTGTGTGTATGTGTGTGTGTGTGTGTGTGTGTGTGTGTGTGTGTGATGGGTAGGTTTAGGGGCAGTGTGTGTGTCTGAGGGGTAGGTTTAGGGGCAGTGTGTGTGTGTGTGTGTGTGTGTGTGTGTGTGTGTGTGTGATGGGTAGGTTTAGGGGCAGGGGCAGTGTGTGTGTGTGTGTGTGTGTGTGTGTGATGGGTAGGTTTAGGGGTAGGTGCAGTGTGTGTGTGTGTGTGTGTGTGTGTGTGTGTGATGGGTAGGTTTAGGGGCAGGGGCAATGTGTGTGTGTGTGTGTGTGTGTGTGTGATGGGTAGGTTTAGGGGCAGGGGCAGTGTGTGTGTGTGTGTGTGTGTGTGTGTGATGGGTAGGTTTAGCGGCAGGGGCAGTGTGTGTGTGTGTGTGTGTGTGTGTGTGATGGGTAGGTTTAGGGGCAGTGTGTGTGTGTGTATGTGTGTGTGTGTGTGTGTGTGTGTGTGTGTGTGTGTGTATGGTGGGTAGGTTTAGGGGCAGGGGCAGTGTGTGTGTGTGTGTGTGTGTGTGTGATGGGTAGGTTTAGGGGCAGTGTGTGTGTGTGTGTGTGTGTGTGTATGTGTGTGTGTGTGTGTGTGTGTGTGTGTGTGTGATGGGTAGGTTTAGGGGCAGTGTGTGTGTCTGAGGGGTAGGTTTAGGGGCAGTGTGTGTGTGTGTGTGTGTGTGTGTGTGTGTGTGATGGGTAGGTTTAGGGGCAGGGGCAATGTGTGTGTGTGTGTGTGTGTGTGTGTGTGTGATGGGTAGGTTTAGGGGCAGGGGCAGTGTGTGTGTGTGTGTGTGTGTGTGTGTGTGTGATGGGTAGGTTTAGCGGCAGGGGCAGTGTGTGTGTGTGTGTGTGTGTGTGTGTGTGATGGGTAGGTTTAGGGGCAGTGTGTGTGTGTGTATGTGTGTGTGTGTGTGTGTGTGTGTGTGTGTGTGTGTATGGTGGGTAGGTTTAGGGGCAGGGGCAGTGTGTGTGTGTGTGTGTGTATGATGGGTAGGTTTAGGGGCAGGGGCAGTGTGTGTGTGTGTGTGTGTGTGTGTGTGTGTGTGTGTGTGTATGATGGGTAGGTTTAGGGGCAGGGGCAGTGTGTGTGTGTGTGTGTGTGTGTGATGGGTAGGTTTAGGGGCAGTGTGTGTGTGTGTGTGTGTGTGTGTGTGTGTGTGTGATGGGTAGGTTTAGGGGCAGGGGCAGTGTGTGTGTGTGTGTGTGTGTGTGTGTGTGTGTGTGATGGGTAGGTTTAGGTGCAGTGTGTGTGTGTGTGTGTGTGTGTGTGTGTGTGTGTGTGTGTGATGGGTAGGTTTAGGGGCAGGGGCAGTGTTTGTGTGTGTGTGTGTGTGTGTGTGTGTGTGTGTGATGGGTAGGTTTAGGGGCAGGGGCAGTGTGTGTGTGTGTGTGTGTGTGATGGATAGGTTTAGGGGCAGTGTGTGTGTGTGTGTGTGTGTGTGATGGGTAGGTTTAGGGGCAGGGGCAGTGTGTGTGTGTGTGTGTGTGTGTGTGTGTGTGTGTGTGTGATGGGTAGGTTTAGGGGTAGGTGCAGTGTGTGTGTGTGTGTGTGTGTGTGTGTGTGATGGGTAGGTTTAGGGGCAGGGGCAATGTGTGTGTGTGTGTGTGTGTGTGTGTGTGTGTGTGTGTGTGTGTGTGTGTGTGTGTGTGATGGGTAGGTTTAGGGGCAGGGGCAGTGTGTGTGTGTGTGTGTGTGTGTGTGTGTGTGTGTGTGTGTGTGTGTGTGTGTGTGTGTGTGTGTGTGTGTGTGTGTGTGTGTGATGGGTAGGTTTAGCGGCAGGGGCAGTGTGTGTGTGTGTGTGTGTGTGTGTGATGGGTAGGTTTAGGGGCAGTGTGTGTGTGTGTATGTGTGTGTGTGTGTGTGTGTGTGTGTGTATGGTGGGTAGGTTTAGGGGCAGGGGTAGTGTGTGTGTGTGTGTGTGTGTGTGTGTATGATGGGTAGGTTTAGGGGCAGGGGCAGTGTGTGTGTGTGTGTGTGTGTGTGTGTATGATGGGTAGGTTTAGGGGCAGGGGCAGTGTGTGTGTGTGTGTGTGTGTGTGTGTGTGATGGGTAGGTTTAGGGGCAGTGTGTGTGTGTGTGTGTGTGATGGGTAGGTTTAGGGGCATTGTGTGTGTGTGTGATGGGTAGGTTTAGGGGCAGTGTGTGTGTGTGTGTGTGTGTGTGTGTGTGTGTGTGTGTGTGTGTGTGTGTGTGTGTGTGTGATGGGTAGGTTTAGGGGCAGTGTGTGTGTGTGTGATAAGTAGGTTTAGGGGCAGTGTGTGTGTGTGTGTGTGTGTGTGTGTGTGTGTGTGGTGTGTGTGTGTGTGTGTGATGGGTAGGTTTAGGGGCAGGGGCAGTGTGTGTGTGTGTGTGATGGGTAGGTTTAAGGGCAGGGGCAGTGTGTGTGTGTGTGTGTGTGTGTGTGTGTGTGTGTGTGTGTGTGATGGGTAGGTTTAGGGGCAGGGGCAGTGTGTGTGTGTGTGTGTGTGTGTGTGTGTGTGTGTGTGTGTGTGTGTGTGTGTGTGTGTGTGTGTGTGTGTGTGATGGATAGGTTTAGGGGCAGTGTGTGTGTGTGTGTGTGTGTGTGTGTGTGTGTGTGTGTGTGGTGTGTGTGTGTGTGTGTGTGTGTGATGGGTAGGTTTAGGGGCAGGGGCAGTGTGTGTTTGTGTGTGTGTGTGATGGGTAGGTTTAAGGGCAGGGGCAGTGTGTGTGTGTGTGTGTGTGTGTGTGTGTGTGTGTGTGTGTGTGTGTGTGTGTGTGTGTGTGTGATGGGTAGGTTTAGGGGCAGGGGCAGTGTGTGTGTGTGTGTGTGTGTGTGTGTGTGTGTGTGTGTGTGTGTGTGTGTGTGTGTGTGTGTGTGATGGATAGGTTTAGGGGCAGGGGCAGTGTGTGTGTGTGTGTGTGTGTGTGTGTGTGTGTGTGTGTGTGTGTGTGTGTGTGTGTGTGTGTGTTTGTCTGTGATGGGTAGGTCTAGGGGCAGTGTGTGTGTGTGTGTGTGTGTGTGTGTGTGATGGGTAGGTTTAGGGGCAGGGGCAGTGTGTGTGTGTGTGTGTGTGTGTGTGTGTGTGTGTGTGTGTGTGTGTGTGTGTGTGTGTGTGTGTGTGTGTGTGTGTTTGTCTGTGATGGGTAGGTCTAGGGGCAGTGTGTGTGTGTGTGTGTGTGTGTGTGTGTGTGTGTGTGTGTGTGTGTGATGGGTAGGTTTAGGGGCAGTGTGTGTGTGTGTGTGTGTGTGTGTGTGTGTGTGTGTGTGTGTGTGTGTGTGTGTGTGTGTGTGTGATGGGTAGGTTTAGGGTCAGTGTAAGGGGGTAGAAAATACGGTTTGTACGGTATAAAAACCATTACGCCTATGGAATGTCCTCACATTTCACAAAAACAAACATGTGTGAGTGTGTGTGTGTGTGTGTGTGTATTCCTCCAGAAGTGTCTCACACACTTTGCGTCCCCAAACACCATCATCCCAACGCAAGAGAACGTGACAGCGTTTAGTGTTTCTGTCGACACTCATTTATGATGGAGGGAAACACAAAGTTACAGTTTATTATTGATATTTTGAGCCAGTTTCCCAGGAAGTGACGCTTCTGTTCTCTTGAACACATGGGATGCAAACACTGCCTTATTCTCAAATGTTTTATTCCAATTCCAATTTTCCGTTAAATGGAGAATTGAGATGCTTAGAGAGGCTCAGCTCACCTCAGACTGTAGAGGACGTTCCCGTCCGGATACACTCGCAGCATCACGTTGTCCGTGGTTGTGTCGTGGATGAAGGATCTCTTCGAATGAACGAAGAACATGTCGGGCACCCAGATCTTCTTCACCAGCCGGCTGTCGAACGTCATGCTCTGATTGTTGGTGCTTGGGAAGGACAAGCGCTCGTCTTTCCAGTAATGCCTTATATACAACGTCATCGTGAAATCCTGATGGGAAAAATCACGTGTTATTGAGTTATTGACAGAATCAAAACATTTACACCAACAGCTCAAGTGCGGCGAGGGACGATCCTGTACGACAATATATATAGGGAGTGCAGAATTATTAGGCACGTTGATTTTCTGATCATATTTTTTTTCCAGGCACATTTGACCAATTCCAAACCACAGTAATCCTAATAACTACTATTGATTTAGTATTTAATAATGTATAAGTGATATATAATTGTTCATGAAGGCTGGAAATGAAAAACACCTTATATTCAGGTGTGCAGAATTATTAGGCATGATTTCTTTTACAGATAAATTGAGCCAAAAAAGAGATTTAACTCAGACTGAAAAGTCAAAAAGTATTAAATGCCCATGAGAAGGATGCAATACTAATGCAATACTAGACATTGCAGTTAAGGCGAGACCATTGGACAGTGAAATGCTCGTTGGGTCAGCAGGATCTGACAAAAACATGTGGCGGAGAAAAGACACCTGTTAACTGCAAAAGAATGAAGAATTAAGGTGAAGAATTAAGGGTGAAACCATCAGGAACCCTTTAGTCTCCAGCGCATCCATTTTCCAGAGCTGAACCTACCTGGAGTCTCCAGAAGTGCAGGTGTCAGGATCTCAGAGACTTCAGTTAGGGAAAGAATCCTAAAAAATGACCCCCACTAGATAAGAATCACAAGCTGAAGTGTTGTAAAATACATGAAGAAGGTTTTTTTACAGGCTTTATGGACAGATAGGTTGAGAATGACTCTTGAAGGACCAGCACCACATCCTCTAGTACCACTGTTTGAAGAATTCATCTTCCAGAATCTGGCAGTACGTTTTGGGAGTTCATTTTAGTCCATCTCTGCAAAACGGACTTCAGGATGGACTAAAATGAACTCCCAAAACGTACTGCCAGATTCTGGAAGATGAATTCTTCAAACAGTGGAGCTAGAGGATGTGGTGCTGGTCCTTCAAGAGTCACTCTCAACCTATCTGTCCATAAAGCCTATAAAAAAACCTTCAAAGCAAAATGATTTATGACTCCACCCCGAACGTGATTTCTACTGAGAGGAACTCCACCCCGAACGCGATTTCTACTGAGAGGAACTCCACCCCAAACGCGATTTCTACTGAGAGGGACTCCACCCCGAACGCGATTTCTACTGAGAGGGACTCCACCCCGAACGCGAATTCTACTGAGAGGGACTCCACCCCGAACGTGATTTCTACTGAGAGGAACTCCACCCCGAACGCGATTTCTACTGAGAGGGACTCCACCCCAAACGCGATTTCTACTGAGAGGGACTCCACCCCGAACGCGATTTCTACTGAGAGGGACTCCACCCCGAACGCGAATTCTACTGAGAGGGACTCCACCCCGAACGTGATTTCTACTGAGAGGAACTCCACCCCGAACGCGATTTCTACTGAGAGGGACTCCACCCCGAACGCGATTTCTACTGAGAGGGACTCCACCCCGAACGCGATTTCTACTGAGAGGGACTCCACCCCGAACGCGAATTCTACTGAGAGGGACTCCACCCCGAACGTGATTTCTACTTAGAGGGACTCCACCCCGAACGCGATTTCTACTTAGAGGGACTCCACCCCGAACGCGATTTCTACTGAGAGGGACTCCACCCCGAACGCGATTTCTACTGAGAGGGACTCCACCCCGAACGTGATTTCTACTGAGAGGAACTCCACCCCGAACGTGATTTCTACCGAGAGGGACTCCACCCCGAACGTGATTTCTACCGAGAGGGACTCCACCCCGAACGCGATTTCTACTGAGAGGGACTCCACCCCGAACGTGATTTCTACTGAGAGGAACTCCACCCCGAACGCGATTTCTACTGAGAGGAACTCCACCCCGAACGTGATTTCTACCGAGAGGGACTCCACCCCGAACGCGATTTCTACTGAGAGGGACTCCACCCCGAACGTGATTTCTACCGAGAGGGACTCCACCCCGAACGTGATTTCTACTGAGAGGGACTCCACCCCGAACGTGATTTCTACTGAGAGGAACTCCACCCCGAACGCGATTTCTACTGAGAGGGACTCCACCCCGAACGTGATTTCTACTGAGAGGGACTCCACCCCGAACGCGATTTCTACTGAGAGGGACTCCACCCCGAACGTGATTTCTACCGAGAGGGACTCCACCCCGAACGTGATTTCTACCGAGAGGGACTCCACCCCGAACGTGATTTCTACTGAGAGGGACTCCACCCCGAACGTGATTTCTACTGAGAGGGACTCCACCCCGAACGTGATTTCTACTGAGAGGGACTCCACCCCGAACGCGATTTCTACTGAGAGGGACTCTACCCCGAACGCGATTTCTACTGAGAGGGACTCCACCCCGAACGTGATTTCTACCGAGAGGGACTCCACCTCGAACGTGATTTCTACCGAGAGGGACTCCACCCCGAACGTGATTTCTACCGAGAGGGACTCCACCCCGAACGTGATTTCTACCGAGAGGGACTCCACCCCGAACGCGATTTCTACTGAGAGGGACTCCACCCCGAACGTGATTTCTACCGAGAGGGACTCTACCCCGAACGCGATTTCTACTGAGAGGGACTCCACCCCGAACGCGATTTCTACTGAGAGGGACTCTACCCCGAACGCGATTTCTACTGAGAGGGACTCCACCCCGAACGTGATTTCTACCGAGAGGGACTCCACCCCGAACGGGATTTCTACTGAGAGGGACTCCACCCCGAACGCGATTTCTACTGAGAGGGACTCTACCCCGAACGCGATTTCTACTGAGAGGGACTCCACCCCGAACGTGATTTCTACTGAGAGGGACTCTACCCCGAACGCGATTTCTACTGAGAGGGACTCCTCCCCGAACGCGATTTCTACTGAGAGGGACTCTACCCCGAACGCGATTTCTACTGAGAGGGACTCCACCCCGAACGTGATTTCTACTGAGAGGGACTCCACCCCGAACGTGATTTCTACCGAGAGGGACTCCACCCCGAACGTGATTTCTACTGAGAGGGACTCCACCCCGAACGTGATTTCTACCGAGAGGGACTCCACCCCGAACGTGATTTCTACCGAGAGGGACTCCACCCCGAACGTGATTTCTACCGAGAGGGACTCCACCCCGAACGTGATTTCTACTGAGAGGGACTCCACCCCGAACGTGATTTCTACCCAGAGGGACTCCACCCCGAACGTGATTTCTACTGAGAGGGACTCCACCCCGAACGTGATTTCTACCGAGAGGGACTCCACCCCGAACGCGATTTCTACTGAGAGGGACTCCACCCCGAACGTGATTTCTACTGAGAGGGACTCCACCCCGAACGCGATTTCTACTGAGAGGGACTCCACCCCGAACGTGATTTCTACCGAGAGGGACTCCACCCCGAACGTGATTTCTACCGAGAGGGACTCCACCCCGAACGTGATTTCTATCGAGAGGGACTCCACCCCGAACGCGATTTCTACCGAGAGGGACTCCACCCCGAACGCGATTTCTACCGAGAGGGACTCCACCCCGAACGTGATTTCTACCGAGAGGGACTCCACCCCGAACACGATTTCTACTGAGAGGGACTCCACCCCGAACGTGATTTCTACTGAGAGGGACTCCACCCCGAACGCGATTTCTACTGAGAGGGACTCTACCCCGAACGCGATTTCTACTGAGAGGGACTCCACCCCGAACGTGATTTCTACCGAGAGGGACTCCACCTCGAACGTGATTTCTACCGAGAGGGACTCCACCCCGAACGTGATTTCTACCGAGAGGGACTCCACCCCGAACGTGATTTCTACCGAGAGGGACTCCACCCCGAACGCGATTTCTACTGAGAGGGACTCCACCCCGAACGTGATTTCTACCGAGAGGGACTCTACCCCGAACACGATTTCTACTGAGAGGGACTCCACCCCGAACGCGATTTCTACTGAGAGGGACTCTACCCCGAACGCGATTTCTACTGAGAGGGACTCCACCCCGAACGTGATTTCTACCGAGAGGGACTCCACCCCGAACGGGATTTCTACTGAGAGGGACTCCACCCCGAACGCGATTTCTACTGAGAGGGACTCTACCCCGAACGCGATTTCTACTGAGAGGGACTCCACCCCGAACGTGATTTCTACTGAGAGGGACTCTACCCCGAACGCGATTTCTACTGAGAGGGACTCCTCCCCGAACGCGATTTCTACTGAGAGGGACTCTACCCCGAACGCGATTTCTACTGAGAGGGACTCCACCCCGAACGTGATTTCTACTGAGAGGGACTCCACCCCGAACGTGATTTCTACCGAGAGGGACTCCACCCCGAACGTGATTTCTACTGAGAGGGACTCCACCCCGAACGTGATTTCTACCGAGAGGGACTCCACCCCGAACGTGATTTCTACCGAGAGGGACTCCACCCCGAACGTGATTTCTACCGAGAGGGACTCCACCCCGAACGTGATTTCTACTGAGAGGGACTCCACCCCGAACGTGATTTCTACCCAGAGGGACTCCACCCCGAACGTGATTTCTACTGAGAGGGACTCCACCCCGAACGTGATTTCTACCGAGAGGGACTCCACCCCGAACGCGATTTCTACTGAGAGGGACTCCACCCCGAACGTGATTTCTACTGAGAGGGACTCCACCCCGAACGCGATTTCTACTGAGAGGGACTCCACCCCTAACGTGATTTCTACTGAGAGGGACTCCACCCCGAACGTGATTTCTACCGAGAGGGACTCCACCCCGAACGTGATTTCTACCGAGAGGGACTCCACCCCGAACGTGATTTCTATCGAGAGGGACTCCACCCCGAACGCGATTTCTACCGAGAGGGACTCCACCCCGAACGCGATTTCTACCGAGAGGGACTCCAACCCGAACGTGATTTCTACCGAGAGGGACTCCACCCCGAACACGATTTCTACTGAGAGGGACTCCACCCCGAACGCGATTTCTACTGAGAGGGACTTCACCCCGAACGTTGTTTCTACTGAGAGGGACTCCACCCCGAACGCGATTTCTACTGAGAGGGACTCCACCCCGAACGCGATTTCTACCGAGAGGGACTCCACCCCGAACGTGATTTCTACTGAGAGGGACTCCACCCCGAACGTGATTTCTACTGAGAGGGACTCCACCCCGAACGCGATTTCTACTGAGAGGGACTCCACCCCGAACGCGATTTCTACCGAGAGGGACTCCACCCCGAACGTGATTTCTACTGAGAGGGACTCCACCCCGAATGCGATTTCAACTGAGAGGGACTCCGCCCCGAACGTGATTTCTGCCGAGGGGAACTCCACCCCGAACGTGATTTCTACTGAGAGGGACTCCACCCCGAACGTGATTTTTGTACTGAGAGGGACTCCACCCCGAACGTGATTTCTACCGAGGGACTCCACCCCGAACATGATTTCAACTGAGAGGGACTCCGCCACGAACGCGATTTCTACTGAGAGGGACTCCGCCACGGACGCGATTTCTACTGAAAGGGACTCCGCCCCGAACACGATTTCTACTTAGAGGGACTCCACCCCGAACGCGATTTCTATTAAGAGGGACTCCACCCCGAACGTGATTTCTACTTAGAGGGACTCCACCCCGAACGTGATTTCTACTGAGAGGGACTCCGCCACGAACGCGATTTCTACTGAGAGGGACTCCGCCACGAACGCAATTTCTACTGAGAAGGACTCCGCCCCGAACGTGATTTCTACTTAGAGGGACTCCACCCCGAACGCGATTTCTATTAAGAGGGACTCCACCCCGAACGTGAATTCTACTTAGAGGGACTCCACCCCGAACGTGATTTCTACTGAGAGGGACTCCGCCACGAACGCGATTTCTACTGAGAGGGACTCCGCCACAAACGCGATTTCTACTGAGAGGGACTCCACCCCGAACGCGATTTCTACTGAGAGGGACTCCGCCACGAACGCGATTTCTACTGAGAGGGACTCCACCCCGAACGTGATTTCTACCGAGAGGGACTCCGCCCCGAACGTGATTTCTACCGAGGGGGACTCCACCCTGAACGTTATTTCTACCGAGGGGGACTCCACCCCGAACGTGATTTCTACCGAGGGGGACTCCGCCCTGAACACGATTTCTACCGGGGTGGACTCCGCCCCGAACGTGATTTCTACCGAGCGGGACTCCGCCCTGAACACGATTTCTACCGAGGGGGACTCCACCCCGAACGTGATTTCTACCGAGGGGGACTCCGCCCCGAATGCGATTTCTACCGAGAGGGACTCCACCCCGAACGCGATTTCTACTGAGAGGGACTCCACCCCTAACGTGATTTCTACTGAGAGGGACTCTACCCCGAACGCGATTTCTACTGAGAGGGACTCCACCCCGAACGTGATTTCTACCGAGAGGGACTCCACCCCGAACGTGATTTCTACCGAGGGGGACTCCACCCCGAACGTGATTTCTACCGAGAGGGACTCCACCCCGAACGTGATTTCTACCGAGAGGGACTCCACCCCGAACACGATTTCTACTGAGAGGGACTCCAACCCGAACGCGATTTCTACTGAGAGGGACTTCACCCCGAACGTGATTTCTACTGAGAGGGACTCCACCCCGAACGCGATTTCTACTGAGAGGGACTCCACCCCGAACGCGATTTCTACCGAGAGGGACTCCACCCCGAACGTGATTTCTACTGAGAGGGACTCCACCCCGAATGCGATTTCAACTGAGAGGGACTCCGCCCCGAACGTGATTTCTGCCGAGGGGAACTCCACCCCGAACGTGATTTCTACTGAGAGGGACTCCACCCCGAACGTGATTTTTGTACTGAGAGGGACTCCACCCCGAACGTGATTTCTACCGAGGGACTCCACCCCGAACATGATTTCAACTGAGAGGGACTCCGCCACGAACGCGATTTCTACTGAGAGGGACTCCGCCACGGACGCGATTTCTACTGAAAGGGACTCCGCCCCGAACACGATTTCTACTTAGAGGGACTCCACCCCGAACGCGATTTCTATTAAGAGGGACTCCACCCCGAACGTGATTTCTACTTAGAGGGACTCCACCCCGAACGTGATTTCTACTGAGAGGGACTCCGCCACGAACGCGATTTCTACTGAGAGGGACTCCGCCACGAACGCAATTTCTACTGAGAAGGACTCCGCCCCGAACGTGATTTCTACTTAGAGGGACTCCACCCCGAACGCGATTTCTATTAAGAGGGACTCCACCCCGAACGTGATTTCTACTTAGAGGGACTCCACCCCGAACGTGATTTCTACTGAGAGGGACTCCGCCACGAACGCGATTTCTACTGAGAGGGACTCCGCCACGAACGCGATTTCTACTGAGAGGGACTCCACCCCGAACGCGATTTCTACTGAGAGGGACTCCGCCACGAACGCGATTTCTACTGAGAGGGACTCCACCCCGAACGTGATTTCTACCGAGAGGGACTCCGCCCCGAACGTGATTTCTACCGAGGGGGACTCCACCCTGAACGTTATTTCTACCGAGGGGGACTCCACCCCGAACGTGATTTCTACCGAGGGGGACTCCGCCCTGAACACGATTTCTACCGGGGTGGACTCCGCCCCGAACGTGATTTCTACCGAGCGGGACTCCGCCCTGAACACGATTTCTACCGAGGGGGACTCCACCCCGAACGTGATTTCTACCGAGGGGGACTCCGCCCCGAATGCGATTTCTACCGAGAGGGACTCCACCCCGAACGTGATTTCTACCGAGGGGGACTCCGCCCCGAATGCGATTTCTACCGAGAGGGACTCCACCCCGAACGCGATTTCTACCGAGAGGGACTCCACCCCGAACGTGATTTCTACCGAGGGGGACTCCGCCCCGAACGCGATTTCTACCGAGAGGGACTCCACCCCGAACGTGATTTCTACTTAGAGGGACTCCACCCCGAACGGGATTTCTACCGAGAGGGACTTCACCCCGAACGTGATTTCTACTTAGAGGGACTCCACCCCGAACGTGATTTCTACTTAGAGGGACTCCACCCCTAACGTGATTTCTACTTTGAGGGACTCCACCCCGAACGTGATTTCTACCGAGAGGGACTCCACCCCGAACGTGATTTTTACCGAGGGGGACTCCGCCCCGAATGCGATTTCTACCGAGAGGGACTCCACCCCGAACGCGATTTCTACCGAGAGGGACTCCACCCCGAACGTGATTTCTACCGAGGGGGACTCCGCCCCGAACGCGATTTCTACCGAGAGGGACTCCACCCCGAACGTGATTTCTACTTAGAGGGACTCCACCCCGAACGGGATTTCTACCGAGAGGGACTTCACCCCGAACGTGATTTCTACTTAGAGGGACTCCACCCCGAACGTGATTTCTACTTAGAGGGACTCCACCCCTAACGTGATTTCTACTTTGAGGGACTCCACACCGAACGTGATTTCTACCGAGAGGGACTCCACCCCGAACGTGATTTTTACCGAGAGGGACTCCGCCCTGAACGTGATTTCTACCGAGAGGGACTCCGCCCTGAACGTGATTTCTACCGAGAGGGACTCCGCTCTG
This sequence comes from Gobio occitaniae, assembly GCA_033150135.1. Classification (NCBI taxonomy): domain Eukaryota; kingdom Metazoa; phylum Chordata; class Actinopteri; order Cypriniformes; family Gobionidae; genus Gobio; species Gobio occitaniae. The sequence continues at coordinate 62,943 of JARQWZ010001552.1, forward strand.
AACGGGATTTCTACTGAGAGGGACTCCGCTCTGAACGGGATTTCTACTTAGAGGGACTCCGCCCTGAACGTGATTTCTACCGAGAGGGACTCCGCCCTGAACGTGATTTCTACCGAGAGGGACTCCGCTCCGAACGTGATTTCTACTTTGAGGGACTCCACCCCGAACGTGATTTCTACCGAGAGGGACTCCACCCGAACGTGATTTCTACTTAGAGGGACTCCACCCCGAACGTGATTTCTACTTAGAGGGACTCCACCCCGAACGTGATTTCTACTTAGAGGGACTCCACCCCGAACGTGATTTCTACTTAGAGGGACTCCACCCCGAACGTGATTTCTACTTAGAGGGACTCCACCCCGAACGTGATTTCTAGTGAGAGGGACTCCACCCCGAACGTGATTTCTACCGAGAGGGACTCCACCCCGAACGTGATTTCTACTTAGAGGGACTCCACCCCGAACGTGATTTCTACTTAGAGGGACTCCACCCCGAACGTGATTTCTACCGAGAGGGACTCCACCCCGAACGTGATTTCTACCGAGGGGGTCTCCGTCCCGAACGTGATTTCTACCAAGAGGGACTCCACCCCGAACGTGATTTCTACTGAGAGGGAACACCCCCCCCCCCTTATATAAATAGTATACCTTAACCAAGTTTAGTTTTGTTCTTCCCTCATATGTAAAATAAAGAATTTCCTCATATTTGGTTTAATTGAACATCAAACTAATATTCCCTCCGGACACCACTTTTGTTTATTATCTCTACAATAACCCTGATCTGTACTTAAACTCGAGAAGTAGATTTGTGTAATAATAATAATATCAATAATAATGTGCTCTTAATTAACACTCACCATATCAACCTCAGAGATGGTGTCGAGACTTTCAACCTGAACATCCACACCTACTGGAATCGGAGGTCCTGTCGAAGAGAAAACTGTCACTTATCACAGTATCGTTTTCATAAATTTAAATGAAAGGATGTCTTAGAAAATATGTCCACAGTGCCCACAGTGATGTGTTTCTGTGAGCAGACGGGATTTATCGCTGCAGTGTTTGTGGCCTATTTTAGCTCAGTGACACAGGCGCTCAAATGCAAGTGGGTCACGAGCGATCACAGTGCTGCCGACTGTCAGACCGTCTCACATCTGGACACCCGCCGGCTCTGTTTTCCTTTTCCCTACAGCTAGAATATTCTACACATGACAAACCAAAGCCACGTGTAACAGTGTTTGTGTGCAGATATATCATAAGCAGCTCATGCTCACCTCCAAACGCTGGTCTCATTGTAAAATCATGGTCATCTATCCTCAACAGCTGCTCTGATTTGGTCATTGGAGACTTTGTCATGTCTGGACTTCTTCTGAAGATCGGGCTAAAATGATGATAAAGTAAAACTATTAGACAAAGCTGTGAGCTGAAGCTCTATGTGGATGAGGAACTAAATGAATGCTTCAAAAGCAACATCCCAGCTGAATATTTTTCAAAATAATATTCCCACAACGTTCCCATAACCAAGAAAAAATCAATGTTCAGAGAACATTCAGAAATAACATTTTTGTAATGTTCTCAGAACATATTTTTGTTAGTGTTGTTGTTGCCACATCTAACAGAAAAGTAAATATAGGCCTACACTTATGGCAATGATAGATTATGATCTTAGAAGTTCCAGAGATAAAATGCATTTCTCATCCCAATGTACAACGTAAAGATTTTGAAATATATAGCGTAACGCAAGAAGTCTTTCAAACAGAAATACTAACAAACACTGTAAGATCACTATAAAAATCTGTGTTGAATCGTAATGCACCTGCCAGGCTTGTGGCTTCCTCCCTCCACGCGTGTTGTTTCTCTCCGTAATCTGTGAGGGAAAAGAATGAAATGTCAACAGAATCTGCAGTGATTCAGCAGCGTGGATGTAAACAACATGGTCAAATTGTTAATTGAAATTGAGAGCACTGCACTCGCATTGGTCTCATTTAAAAAATATTTGGAGGACAGTAACAAAGTATTTTTACTTTGTTACAGTACTTAAGTGGCTACATTTGCCAAGCGTCTGTATTTTAGGGTTAGGGTATTTTGGGAAACTTTTACCTTTACTCCTTTACCTTTACTACATTTCATAAAAACATGTCATTCCTTGGTATTTTGAACTGAAGAAATTGTCTCCGGTTAGGACAGTAACCATTGTTCCCTGAGAAGGGAATGAGACACTGCGTCCAAAGATGAGGCTGTGGGGAACGTCTGACTGCGTCTGAAGCGCATGTGCAATCATAATTATAATAATTTCTGCATCACCCATATACCGCTGAAACTATAAGGGATACCCGGAAGAAAGCAGTGTCAGCTTCTGATTGGCTGAAGCAAGCCACTCACAGCAGGTATGCAGAAAGTATGGTAAAGAGACGCAGTTTCTCATTCCCTTCTACAGGCGTAATCTGAGACGTTCCTTTTGAGGGAACTTGCACTGTGTCCAAAGATGACACTATGGGGAATGAAATGCCCACTGCGCCATACTGACAAGTGCCTGTCCTGGTGTGAAACTGTCTAGACACAAGCTGAGAACAAGAGCACTCGAAAGCCAAGAATACAAGGCAGGTCCAGACTTTTAAATCTTATAAATGTGTGCAGCCCGCAGCATCACTTCTTGGAGGGAGACTCCTGACAATAAAGCTTTCAAAGTGGACATACTCCTGGTAGAATGGGCTCTTACCAACATAGGCGAGGACATGTTTTGTGCCTCATAGGCAACAGAAATCACTTCCACAATTTGTTTACTAATGGTCTGCTTTGAAGCTGGGGACCCCTTCTTGGGGTACCTGAAGCATACCCATAGCTAGTCAAACTGGTTCTCTGAACATAAATCTCAAGCCTCTCTTGGTCCGCTGACACTAAAAGAGGAGGATGGAAGACCTGCAGAATCGTAGAACATGCAGTTAGGTACGATGGTACCGTAGGCATATAGCCCAGTCTAGGGTGAAGAATAACCTTTGCCCTACCCAGAGCAAACTCTAAACATGAGGAGACAACTGACAGGACCTGCAAATCTCCTACCCTCTTAAGAGAAGTGATAGCCAACAAGAACGCTATCTTCAAAGAGAGAAATTTCTCAGAGACAAATGGTGTTTTTTCACCCTTGAAGGGCACTTCGGGAAAGGGATGACATTTGTAGAAGCATTTCCAAATGAAAGTAAACAACTGAATCCCGAAGGGCCCTTCCACAGGTTCATTAGCAAAATGCAATGGTCACTTCAAGGAAGTAATTTTATAAATTTTTGGTCATCTGCCCTTCGGAGGGAGTAGGGCATCAGGATACTCACTTCCGATTGGAATTTGCCCACAGTCGATAGTACAGAAACAGCCCCTCTAAAACCACAGCCAAGTACAAGGCCAGAACTCTCACACAAACCACAGGCCTCATCCTCAAAGTGCCATGAAGGAAACGAGTTATCAACTGGACCCATCGCCTACCGGTGCATACAAGGTAGCTATGGCCGTCATGTAGACCTTAAGCGTTTAGGGGCATAGACCCGCAGAGAAATGATCCTGAAGGAACTCCAGCACAGAAGCCAGTTGGGCAGTTAACATAATATAAAGACTCTCCACTTTAGGGTGTAACGTTTCTTTATCTCAGTAAAGAGAGACCAGCATTCAGGAGCTGATCCCCCTCAGGGGCCAGACCCACAATTTCCACATCTCTGGCCGGGGTGATATAGTGTGCCCTCAGCTTGTGACAGAAGGTCCCTTCTTACGGGAATCTCCCAAGGAGGGATTTCAGGAGGGCTATGAAGTCTGAGAACCACTCTCTGGCCGGTCAGACTGGGGCTACTAGGAGTTGACTGATGCTGTTCTGGCAAACTCTCTCTAGTACTCCCGGGAACAGAGCAATTGGGGGGAAAGCGTACATGTCTGAACCATGGCATCCAGTCCAAGAAGAGTTGGATGCATGAGGGAAAAACAGAGCATACAGTGAGTCGCCTCTTGTAACACAAACAGATCTACTTCTGCCTGGCCAAGCTTTCTCCAAATTAACTTTACCGTCTTGTGGGAAGTCTCCACTCTCTGGGCCTCAGCCCCTGCCTCGACAGGATGTCTGCCCCACATTGAGGTGCCCAGGGTTTTAAACTGCTCTAAAGGGGAAGCAGTTTGCCCTGGAACCACAGGAGGATCTGAGGTGCCAGTCTGCATAGTGGGCACAACCAAAGACCCCCCCTGATGATTTATATAGGAAGCTGCCAAAGTATTTTCTGTTCGAACAAGAACATGATAGCCCCTGAGGACCTGGCGGAAGTATTTCAGATCTAGAAATACAGCTATTATCTCCAGGAAATTGATGTGCCACAAGAGATGATGCCCTCTCCACAGACCCCGAATCGAGCAACCCTACATGATCGCTCCCCAGATTGTAAAGGATTACCGTCTTGCAATAACACTCCAGCCAAAATTGACTCAATACGAGCATCTTAACCAAGTCACAAACTACTCACAGAAAAGTCCTCTGAACTGGGGATAGCATACTTTTCTTGGAGTTTAGTCTCAACCCCAATCGCTTTATATGGGCGAGGACGACATCTCAATGCCGAACCTCAAACTCCTGAGACTGTGCTAGAATAAGCCAGTTGTCAATATAATTCAGTACACAGAAACCCTGGAGTTGCAGAGGAGTCAGCATCCATGCTCTTTGTAAATGGGTGGGAGGGATAATGCTAGGCTGAAAGGAAGAACCCGATACTGGTACACTTTGCCCCTAAAAGCGAACCCCAGGAACTTCCTGTGTGAAAGTATGCGTTCTTTAGAGTCCAGTCCTCGGATCTGATTTGACTCACGATAAGAAGAATCATCAAGATGTTGATGATTCTTCTTATCGTGAGTCAAATCAGATCCGAGGACCAGTATCTCCTCAGAGTATGGTTTAACTGACGCAGATCTTTATTGGGCCCCCCCATTTTTCTTTAGATCTATGGAATATCGTCTGTAAAACCTGCACCCTTCTCTCGCTGGAGGAGAAATGTTTTCTATGTTCTTCTTTGTCAAGAGAGATTGCACTTCTTGTTTCATTACTCAAGCTTGCTCTGGGCCCACCATAGTAGCCAACGCTCCGTTGAAACCTTGACAAACTGGATTCTGTACCCTTTTCCCACTCTAGCTGGTGTTAGGACCTATTTCCCAAAGCCTCAGATCCGTCTTATTTGGGGAAGACTTCGGGCAAGTTTTGTGGTGGTGGGGGGGCTCTTATGGCACTTTTCCAAAGCATGGTGTGGTTCGGTACGGCTCAGTACGGTTTGCTTAAATAGTACCACCTCGGTTGAGGTTCCAAGCATGCCGTACTGATACTAAGAAGTGGCGTGTAAACACTGCAGATCACTGTTCAGAGAGAATCGTCACTACCGTCACTACCATTATATGCCTTTGTGACAGTGATATAGCGATTGAGACCCTCAACACATTGCTAAATACAAGATTAGCTTACTCTTGTGCACCATCGAGAAAAACAAGTAATGTCGTCATCTGCGCTTTGTTGTACGAGGGTTGTTTTTTTAGCAGTATTTTGTTTTGCTGCCATCAGCCTCCTTTGAAACAAACTTCTTCGTCTTGCAGTTAAAAACATCCACATGCCGAGAAGTAGAGGCGGCACAATTACAACGATCATTCTATAATCCCACCCACTTTAAACTGCAGTGGAAAACCAAAGCGAGCCAAGCCGTGCCGAACCGAGTCGTACAACACAGTGGAAAAGCGAATTGAGCCGTAGCAAGTGGTAGCCTGGCTCTGCCCTCCTACGTACTTTTAATTTTAATTTTCCTTCAGTACTCCGTCTGGGACTGCGGTATATTCTCTGGTTTTCTCAGATCAAATTTTAACCGGTCCAATCAGCGAACATTGTGCGCTAGTTTGAGAAGACATACGTCATGACCAAACGTTAGCGATTGGTTATGGCAGATCCAATAGTTTTAAACTTCAACAGAGTTCCCGCCTTCGAGAAAGTGAACGCTTGTCAATGGAGATCGAGTGGCCAGACTCTCTGGACAAATGAACTGTACAAGAGTCTGGTAAGACCAGGCTACATACAGTGTCTCTAAATACACAATACTGGTGTCATTTTATAGGAAACCCTTTGAAGTTTCATAAACCACTGCTAAAAGTGATAAACATGTGAGTATATGTTGTCGGAGCTGTAATAACCCAACAAAAAAGAAGCGCTTTTTGATTTTTTGGTTATTAATTCATTGTTGAAAGTGTGTAACTCAGGCACTGTGAGCTCTAGCACCCTGCAGACAGTTTGTGCTATTTCCACTAGATTACAGAAAACACTGGGAAAAAGAGTTTTGTCTGGATCATGTATTGGAAAAACGTACCTGTGGCAGCGTTTTTGCAAACCCCAAAATACGTACCAATACGTACATATCACTGCAGTTTCAAAGTGAAATGTCCACTGGGTGGCTCTAAAAGCTTGTTTTTTTCCGGAACAGATAAGCGTGAATGTTACGTTTTTTTTACATTTGTTTTTTAACGTACACCTACACTAAACCCTAAACCTACCCGATAGTGTTAACAAAAGCAAATGTGACAAAAATACAATTGTAACCATTTTAGCTTGTGTTTTGAACTTGTCTTTGAGCTCTTTTATCGTGACTCGTCTTTCACGGATTGGTACCCGAGCTCTCCGCATTGCGAGGACAAATCTGTACCAGCTGAGCTACCAAGCAAGCTTGGTAAGTCAGAAAAGCCGAACATATGGAGCTGGTTAAGTGACGCAAACTCCAAAATGTATTCGTTTACAAATCATGGACTACGGTAAAAAAAAACTGTAAAAAGTGTTTGCTGTTTTACTGCCTCTAGTGTTCATTTCTGTTGGAAACTGCAGTGATTTGTACATATTGGTACGTATTTTGGGGTTTGCAAAAACGTTGCCACAGGCGAAAATACTTTTTGAGCGGAAAAACAACAAAAATAACGACTTTATCACACTATTATTGTTGTTCAATTTGAGCCTCTGACGAGAGTTCACGGGAGTGCCACGACGCATGCGCGAGAACTGAGATTACGGCGTTCTTCTTCTACTACTGCTTGACTGGCTGCTCACTCTTTCGGAGTAGGGTTAATCTCAGTTCTCGCGCATGCGTCGTGGCACTCCCGTGAACTCTCGTCAGAGGCTCAAATTGAACAACAATAATAGTGTGATAAAGTCGTTATTTTTGTTGTTTTTCCGCTCAAAAAGTATTTTCGTCGCATGATAGACTTAATACAGAGCCACTGTAGTCATTTGGACTCCTTAAATGACGTTTTTACTTACTATTCTGGGCCATCAAGTTTCAGTCCCTCTGAAAGCCTATGGAGGAGTGAGACAGCTCTCAGATTTCATCAAAAATATACTAAATTATGTTCCGAAGATGAACGAAGGTCTTACATGGTTGGAACAACATGAGGGTGAGTAATTACTGACAGAATTTTCATTTTTGGGTGAACTAACCCTTTAACTCTTGTCAATGGAGTGTGGCCAGACTCTCTGAACAAATGACATGTACGAGAGTCTGGTAGGACCAGGCTAACCAAACGGAACGGCTGTTCTTTTACTGAAGTACTTGATTTGTGTATTAGTCCAACCACTGTATATAACAAACAAGCTCAGGGATGTTTGAGGGCCATTGCACTTCATTATTGTACGTTTGTGATGGCAAACATTTGTGCTTTTTCAGTCAATTCCATCTTAAGTTGTACAGCATCATTTCCTCATATGCATCACATGCATCTGAGCTGTTTTTGAAGCATCTTTGTTTTTCAGCTTAAATCAAGCGCATCATCATGTACAAATGACAGCTGAAGAACAGAGCAGCAGAAGCGGGCAGTGATGTTTGACGTGATGTTACTGGATGAGAGAGAGAGAGAGAGAGAGAGAGCTGCAGCAGCTGGTTAATAATCCGCTCAGCAGAAATCCTCTCTGTTCCCCAGAACAAACCAGCAGCGTCTCCTCCACTGCCACAACACAACACTGATCTGCCATCATCTGTTCCTGCTTCAAACGGTGCAAGATCACGCTCTTCCTAAAAATAAGGGTGTAAAATAATACTGGCATTGCGGTTTCCACACTGAAAAAAATTATGTTCTTCCCCAGTATTTTTTGTCTTGTTTTCCAGTACAAATATCTAAACATATCTGCCAATGGGGTCAGGAAAATAATCTTGTTTTCCCTTTGAATTAAGTTGTTTTTTCTGAATACGTTGGCAGATATTTGTTGTTTTAAGCACAAACCGTAACCGTTTTAAGTAATATCTTCAGTCATTTTGCTTCTCCAGTAGATGTCTCTGATTTAAGAATGTGCAGGGAAACAAGTTTTTTTTTTTCGCAGTGCAAAAATGTCCATTAAATGGAGGTTCGGGAGTGGGGCCACGCCTCAACCAATCACCTGACTTCTCAAAACCGTCTTATATCTGGCCGCCCCTTACAGTACGGTTTGTCTCGTTCTCTCAAACCTTCCCTTCCCCTCCATCTATCTATTCAACCATCTTTACCATCCCCTGTTCTCTTCCCTTCCAGGTTGTATCTGGGGTCATAATCACTCGGCCTACGTTTAACTGAGATGATGCCCCCTCTCTGAGTCTCCCAGCTGCCAACACCAGATGCCCAGATCAGCTTGACTACCATCCCCTTCTCTCTTATGTAAGACATTTCTCCTTATTTAGAATCTTTTTGGCATAAACTGAGTCAAGAACACTAGAGTTCTATGTAGAACCCACTGAACCTGTTTCGTTTCATAAAAAGTTCTTTACAATGTTCTTCACATTAAGAAAAATGGTTCTTTTAGGAACACTGACAGGTTCTTTGTGGAGCCAAAATGCTTCAACCATGGCAGGGGTTTTCAAACTTTTTGATGCCAAGGACCCCCAAATATGATGAATCTTTTATGTGGGACCCCCTTTCCTAAAATCCATCTATATATTTTTATGTATGAAAAAACATTTAAACTGTTAGATAAATAGTACACTCTCAAAAAAAAAAAAAGTTTTTTCTTTTAAGGTACAAGTGGCCGTCACTGGGGTGGGACCCTTAAGGGGACATTTCTGTAGCTCTAAGTCAGGGCAAGTTCGGTCCTAGAGAGCTGATGAGAGTTTAGCTCCAACCCTACTAAACCACCACAGTATAAACTCATGGCTCCCAGCATGCATTGCAGCATTAAGTATGTCACCATTGTTGAGATTCATATGCTGATTCTCGATATCTGTGTGTGTCTAAACTTTTCCCCCTAGAATGTGTTTAAAAATCAGAATTCAGAATGTCTGATCTGTGGCAAGAAAGTATTGTTGGTGAATATTATTTATTAATATTTTTAGTCAGTGATGAGTTTAGTCAAACATTTTTCTTCATGATAATTTTTGTTTATGGCTTCTTTTGATTTTAACAGATTATGTGTGTTGTTAACGTGACAAAAACCACAAACTCACATAAAAAACCAAGAGTCAAACTGGCCAACTAAAGGAAACACTGATCTCCACAATGGCGACCAAACTAAAACATCAACATCTAAACCTCTGTTAATTCTCAATAAGAGCTTCTATAGATGTCTTTCAGGGTTGGAGCCAAACTCTGCAGGACAGCGGCTCTCTAGGACCGAACTTCTGCTCTAAGTGAGGAAAACTATGGTGTAATTGGACCCTAAGGACCAATTGTGTACCTTTAAAGGTACAGGTATACGTTTTGTTTGAACAACATTGTACCTCCACTGTACTTTTTTTTCTGAGAGTGTACATATTTTTATGTATGAAAAACAGCATTTAAACTGTTAGATGAATAGTAAGTGTGACATTATAAATACAACATTGTTTCCAACCTGATATTGGCTACACTTGTATAAACCTGAACTTTTACAATAAACAGCAGCTTACATATAGTGAGAAATATAGTGAGAAAAACTCACTAGAAAGATACAAAACAAACATACACAATTCTGTAATTGTTGGTATACGGCAGGAAAGGAGAGAAACGTTTAGAAATGAAACAGTTAGAATGTCAGGTAGACTTTATCCATTTTTGCTTTGTCTTTTTATTCTCTGAAATGTTCTGGGGACCGCTTAGCCTCTTAAACTCTGCAGACCCTGTACAAGGATATACTTTCAATGTTAAATGTCTGTGGAGGAGCTCTGACCTCATATGTGGTCATTTGAAAGCTTAGAGTCTCTACTTTCTGGAGACATGCATCTCTTTGGCATTTGTTTGAACTTATTTACACTAAATTACTCTGGGACCTTTTCCGCCTGGATTTGTCCGACCCAAATGTAAAAGCTTCGCATACACACACACAGTGTCTCTAAACACACAATACTGGTGTCATTTTACAGGAAACCCTCTGAAGTTTCATGAAGCACTGCTAAAAGTGATAAACATGTGAGTATATGTTGTCTGATCTGTAAAAACCCCCCAAAAAAGAGGTGCTTTTTTATTTTCTTGGTTATAAATTCATTTTTGAAAGTGTGTAACTCAGGCCCTGTGAGCTCTAGCACCCTGCAGACAGTTTGGGCTGTAAACACTAGATTACAGAAAACACTGGAGAAAAGAGTTTTGTCTGGATCATGTGTGCAAGATTCATTCAAATTGATATGAATGGAGGAATATGACCTTTTTTATGTAATTTCCCCCTTTCAAAACTGAATTTATAACCCAAAAAATCAAAAAGTGCCTCTTTTTTGTGGGGTTATTACAGCTCAGACAACATATACTCACATATTTATCACTTTTAGCAGTGCTTTATGAAACTTCAGAGGGTTTCCTGTAAAATGACACCAGTATTGTGTGTTTAGAGACACTGTGTGTGTGTGTGTGTGTGTGTGTGTGTGTGTGTGTGTGTGTGTGTGTGTGTGTGTGTGTGTGTGTGTGTGTGTGTGTATGGGAAGCTTTTACATTTGGGTCGTCCAAATCCAGGCTGAAATCCCCAAAATGGAGGACCCCTGGCGGTCTCCGGACCCCAGTTTGAAAACCCCTGCACTATGGCATCGCTCTGAAAACCCCATGTTTTGCACCTGTGTGTGTAAAACGAGACGCGTTCGACTGAGATGAGGATGATTTAAAGGAAGCTGCCCGAGGCGGCGAGGAAATCTGCTTCTCCATCAGGCCGAGTTAAAACGAGTTTACAGCCACTGAACTAGACGATGATCGATGATAAGAAACTGCCATATGCTGTCTGATTACTGATTATTTCTAGCGCCTTCTGGATACACAAGGGTGAAAGACACTGATATAATCCTGGATAAAAGCATACACATAAGCACTTCATGAGAAAGTTGCATTTCAATAAAAGCGTGTTCTGCGTTATGCTTCATGATGGGAAGCGTTTTTGGCAAGCAAGCCCCCAGAGTGCATTTCCGTGCCCGATTCTCAACAGGATTATTACCTGCTTTGCTTGTAGGTCTCCAGTTTGTGACCTCGTTTGTGTGCCGATCTCCCGGCGGCGCCCAGCAGACAGACGCAGATGAACACGAGCACAGTATCCAGCTGCATGCTGCACATATTCAGCGCTCACATTCCCAGCGCTCCTCAAGCCCAGCCAGCCTCAGCGCTCCACCTGCGGACATCGGCTCTTCAGGGCTCCAGCATCACACACAGCTTAATCTCCACACTGGGAAAAGCAATTTTGACTAAACCCATAAATCCTTGAGCGTCAGATGGCACAGATTTGATCCCTGCAGTGGCGGATGCGCTCTGCTCGCTGTGCGCCGCCCCAAACCAATTCTCCTAATGATAGTGTGCTCTGCATTTCTCTGGCGGGGTCAGTCGTGAAGAGGCTGCGCAGACAGTCCTTGTGCATCTGCATATAAACAACACCCGGCTGACCCTAAAGCCCTGCTTCCCTAAAGTTCTGTTATAAAACCGTAAAGGCTTCCGTCAGAGCCTTCCCGAGGTTCCCACCATGGAGCCATTTTATGGATTTAGTTTGTGCATTTTTGCTTGACTTTTTTCTTCTTTTTTTGCATTCAAACATTAACATAACAGGCTAACTTACGTGAAAAAAAGAAAACAAAGCAACAACAATAAAACAACACAGCAATTCAAATTACATATATAAACATTGTAGGGGGTTTAACAAATAATAGCCTACAATAGGTTGAATGACACGTCTGCCATAGCCTGACGGGGTCTGTATCGTTTTTACTTTTAAACTTCGGGTTTCGGGTAGTAACCCGAGAACAAAAAGAACTACAAAATTCGACTGCTTTACGGCATATACGTCACTTCCACCACCACTTCCTTAAATTCAGACGTGCGAGAAAAACTATCGTTTGTTTGCCGGATGTTATAGTCATGGCCGAAGCAGCACAGAAAAATAAGAAAGCAAAGGTTTTGTCGGAGGAAAGCAAAAAGAGGAAAGGAGAAAGTGATGGGATTAAAGACAGGAGGATCAACATTGGCCAGCGTTTGCTCGTTGGCGTGAGCTGAAGGAGGAGGAGCTTCATTCTTACAAGTAAATACGTAATACATACAAAATCATATTTTAGGATACCTAACATGTCTGTGATATTGGCTTATTTGTCTTGCCTCAAGCTATAATGCAAATCTATTTTTCACATTTGCAGATTCATCTATAGTAGTAGCTTGATATTATAATATTGACGATATATGGTTATTACCTACCACTCAAACATTGAACTGAAGTATCATATAGATTCTGTAAAACGGGAACCAATAGACTAGGCTACTATAATGACGCTGGCTTGTAAACGTGAGCATCGCGATCATTTGGCGTTTGAAAAAAAATAAAACCCATGAAATGATATTGATATGACATGCTGAAACATATGCCACTGTACCTGGGATGAAGACATTTCACACGCGACGCAAGCAGAACACGCATGTGAACTCCATAGACATGTGAACTCCTGCAGTGTTCAGGGCTATCATGGCTGTCATGTCAATAAATGCACGTGCGATGCATCCACTGATGTAGAATGACAGAGTTTACGACAGTAGTAGAGGACAATACTGTTTCCCAACTGTAGGGGGAGCCCGAGAGCAAAACCCACCTAGTGCTGCTTTAAAATGCAGATTGTTTCAAAGCAGTGTTCACAGTGTTAAACAGGAAAATAATGCAACAGAATTTTATTCGGCTGTACAGCCGTTCCGGAGAAAACGGTGATGTCATCAGCTCATTTCAATTATCATACAGTGACAGTGTGGGCTTTAGATCAGTAATTTAGTTGGAAATGTAGTGTCCCCAACTGAGCACGCCAAGCCAGAGGCGACAGTGGCAAGGAAACCAAAACCCCATCAGGAGCAGAATGGAGGAAAATAAACCTTTGGAGAAACCAGGCTCAGTCGGGGGGGGCAGTTCTCCTCTGGCCAATTAACAAACAGCGTATGATTATTATTCTGGCAACTTTACAGGTCATAATAGATTGGAATATTGGAACGATCGGAGTCATCACGCCGGAGACGGGTTTATTGAGATGCCGTGTCGATGATGCAGTTGCAGGGGGCGTCTAATCACGGTCTCTCAGACACTTCAGGGTCATGTGTTGGTCCTGTGTTGGTCATGTCTGGGCGCAGGTCCACCATCTGAACTGGATACGGCCCAGATCCGGCTGACTGCAGTAAACCTCGGGATAAACAGAGAGACTATCATTAGCGTAGATGCCATTCTTCTGATGATGTCACGAGTACATCAGGTGTTATGGGAAGTGTTCCCGGTTCCGGCTGACCTAGTTAATGCAGCCTAACAATCATTTCATTGAGAAAGTGTTTTATGTGTATGCCACAGTAAAGAGATGTGTTTTTAGTCTAGATTTAAACTGACAGAGTGTGTCTGCTTCCCGAACAATGTTAGGAAGACTGTTCCAGAGTTTAGGTGCTAAGTAGGAAAAGGATCGAGCGCCTGCAGTTGATTTGGATATTCTCGGTATGATCAACTGGCCAGAGTTTAGAGAGCGCAGTAGACGTGATGGAGGATAATATGTTAAGAGCTCGCTTAAGTACTGGAGCTGAACCATTTAGTGCTTTGTAAGTAATAAGCAAGATTTTAAAATGTATGCGATGTTTAATAGGCAGCCAGTGCAGTGTTGACAGAACTGGGCTAATATGTCATTGGTCATACTTCCTGGTTCTAGTAAGAACTGGAGCTGCTGTGTTTTTGAACCGGCTGGAGTTTATTTATTAAGCGAGCAGGGCAACCACCCAGTAGAGCATTACAATAATCTAACCTTGAGCTCATGAGGTCATATAGCACCAAAAGTGGTTCTTTGGCTCGTAATCACAGGGGAACCACTTTGAGTGCTGTATAGCACCAAATCTTGGTGCTTCAGTGGTTCTTCAGCAGTTCTTCACCGGTTCTTTGGCTGAGGTGCTTTATAGCACCGAAAGTGGTTCGTTCATAGGGCTAGCTCTTTTTCAATATATTAAACTGGGATGCAGTTTTCAAAACTTTACTTTTGTGAATTTGTGAATATTTTACTAAGAAATAGGCAATTCATAACAAAGTCTACATTCTTAATAATAGCCCCAAAATGATTATTTTACTAGAATTAGACCTATAATTTCGCTCACAGTTCTGTTTCTTTATGTAGGGCTGGGCGATATATCGCATGACATTGTTAGGCGCATCTCGTCAGTAAAGCCGGTTCCTTGATTAGTAGTAAATCGCCATCACCTGCTTTCAGATAGAGCGGCATTTACTACACAGAGCAGGCGATACGTCCGTGATAATTAATGCGATATGTCTCAGCTTGTCAGTGAACTACAGCTCTGTGTAGTAAATGCCGCTCTATCTGAAAGCAGGTGATGGCGATTTACTACTAATCAAGGAACCGGCTTTACTGACGAGATGCGCCTAACAATGTCATGCGATATATCGCCCAGCCCTATCTTTATGCTTTATTAAAAAAAAAAAAAGGGTCCCGCCCAATGTTCAAGACATGGTTAGGGCCTTTGGTCATTGGTCAAGGAACACAGTTATCTGGCATTACTTTCATATAATCTTTTTTCTCACAATTAAAGTTGAATTTGGTGCAGAAATCACTATAACTTTTAATCACTATAAAAAAAGGTACAGTGGAGATACAATGTTGTTCCTTGGGGAACAAAACGTATAACTGTACCTTTAAAGGTACACAATTACACCATAGTTTTCCTCACTTAGAGCAGAAGTTGGGTCCTAGAGAGCCGCTGTCCTGCAGAGTTTGGCTCCAGCCCTGAAAGACATCTATTGAAGCTCTTATTGAGAATTAACAGAGGTTTAGATGTTGATGTTTTAGTTTGGTCGCCATTATGGAGATCATTGTTCATTTAGTTGGCCAGTTTAACTCTTGACTTTTTATGTGAGTTTGTGGTTTTTGTCACTTTAACAAAACACATAATCTGTTCAAATCAAAAGAAGCCATAAACAAAAATTTTCATGAAGAAAAATGTTTGACTAAACTCATCACTGACTAAAAATATTAATAAATAATATTCACCAACAATACTTTCTTGTCACAGATCAGACATTCTGAATTCTGATTTTTAAACACATTCTAGGAGGAAAAAAGTTTAGACGCACACAGATATCAAGAGTCAGCATCTCAACAATGGTGACACACTTAATGCTGCAATGCATGCTGGGAGCCATGAGTTTATACTGTGGTGGTTTAGTAGGGTTGGAGCTAAACTCTCATCAGCTCTCTAGGCAACATTATCCGCCTGCAATAACGGAGGCTGCACTTTCAGGACCGCATTTCTAGGACCGCATTTCTAGGACCCTATTTTTTTGTGACAGCGCCACCTACCGAATCGGAGAACCGCAATCCCAGGAACGCATTTCCAGGACCCTAGTTTTGGAGATACGAAACAAGTGCCACCAAGGCAGTATTTTAACCCATTTTTTTTTTTAGGTTTTTAAAGGTTTATTACACCCAAATAATGCTTTCTTTATTGCAATTAAATCTGGTTTCTAGGAATGTTGAGTAATTATTGGGTCCAAGTTGCATAATTGAATAACTCATCAAGTAAAATAAACAAGGAATGGTATAGCCTTTTCAGTCAATCACATGTTCAAGTACAGAGGGAATACACAAGGATGACTCAAGATTTAAGATTGTGTATATTTTATAAAATAATATATTGCAACAGTTGAATTTGAACACACACAAAAAAACAATTTGTTCATGACGTGAACCACATAGGAAGAACTTCATGGACAACGTCTGCACTGACTCCTAAGAGAGATAAAGATAGAGAAGTGAATGAAATAAGGAACATTGAGTTGAGCTTGTTCAATTTTAATTTTTCAAATCTTAGTCACCACAGAGCACACACATTATATACACAATACAAAATGATATCAATCTTCATACCAAATAATGTTCATATTACTGTTATTGCATAATGTTCAAAGATTTGGGGGAACTTGAAACATTCATGTCAATAAAGCTCATCTGAACCGAGAAAAAAATAATAATAGAGAGAGATGCAAGAAATTTGAACAGAAATAACATGTTATTTCTACAATAATATGACTTTTCCTGTCCTTTAGATATTTAAAGCACACATTGTGATGTATGCAGCAGCTCTACCTACCAACTGAATTCTCTCCCCTCTTTTCAGTACAGTACACAATACATGACACAATCTAACACGTGGTATTTTAACAGTCAATTATTATGATGGCCTCTGTTATGCCTGACTATAAAAACGTCATATGTCTCAATCAACATTAAAAAATCATGCCAAAATGAAGAGACGTACTCATAACATGTCATGTATTGTGTGGTAACGTTAAACAGGCTGACTGTGAGCACGTGACAGCTAAAATATTACGATTATTTTAACTTACTTAAAATGAAGAAAAAAACAACGAGTAACTAACAAGCTTTCACAACGAACGTAATACAGTTGTCTTAAGACACAATTGTGCTGTCACTAAGTTAACACAAGCTTGCATGCAAGTTTAGTTAAACGAATGTGCTAACAATTCATTTACAGCACTATCTAATATACGTATGATAGCTATGCATTCAAGACTATTTAGCAAATCACGATCACTTCGGCTATGTTAACTTTCCAATGAAATGCATCACGATTGTTTTTAATGTTAAAATAAAAACTGATTCACATGTGATACTCACACTCTGATCGTCATCCACCTTTGCTGGTCCTCTAATTCGCTAGGTGGCGTTGACAATAAAAACCTAGGGTCCTAGAAATGCGGTCCTAGGACTGCGTTCCTGAAAATGCAGCCTCCGTTTGTGCAGGCAGATACTACTCTCTCTAGGACCGAACTTGCCGACCCCTGACCCCTTAAGAGTACCACCCCAGTGACGGCCACTTGTACCTTAAAAGGTTAATTTTTTTAATTTTCAGTGTATGCAGCACTGACCAAATCCCTCTGTGCCACAACTCCTCCAAAAACAGCCATTTACTCTGAGATAATATACAACAGTTATTCCAGAAGGAAGATCTTCCCATACAAGAGGACTTGTGATCATTTCAATACTTTAGAAATCTCAAAATCAAAACTTTATAGCTCCACTTTTTTTGAAAACACTGGATGGAATTGCCAACCAAAGTGAATTCTCATTCTTGATAAGAGAGAACCACATTCATGATATCAAAATATATTGCCTTTAGTCCTCCTATCTTTTATGATATCATTTTTTTTAGTTATATCTCTTATCAAAATTCAGTTTATTACTAGCTTTTATCTTATCGGAAATGAACATCCTGGGTGAATTAACCTTGAAAAACTCTCAATTTTCCCAAATATTGTGATGTCCCCCTGCAACTAAAAATTCAGATTCGATACATTTATCAATGGTTTTATCAATATTTGACAATTCTATAATTTTTCGTCTCTAAATATTTAACCTCTTTTTTTAATTGAAATAATACATATTAAGGACAAGTATATTATATATATATATATATATATATATATATATATATATATATATATATATATATATATAATGAGTACAAGGGGAAGTCATGGATAGACATCAATTCTAGTGCTGGGGAAAGATTAATTAATATGTATTATGTATATGTGTGTACTGTGTATAATTATTATGTATATGTAAATATATATAATTAATAAATATATAACACTATTCTAGTTGGTTTTAGATATTTTACTCCACTAATCTTACGTATTGCACCTTTAATAGCCTAAACACAGACTTGACTGACTCCCTTCAAACATAAATTCTCACTGTAACTTTCCGAACACACACACACACACACACACACACACACACACACAAGGAATTAAACACTCATCCCAAGCAAAGTGCTCCTGACATAGCTCACATTCGACTGAAACAAGCCCTATTTTATTAATATTTTATTTATAATGTATCTTTAATTTTGCAATTCTTTATTGTTGCTTTTGCTCAATATGCTACTTTTCTTTTCCATGTGTCATGGAATTGTCTCCATACCAGATGTCTTATCATTGTGCGCATGCGCATGAAGCAGAGATTTGGGAGAGTCGATCACGTCTTCAGTGCTGGACAATCCGAATAATTTCAGTCAATCGGTTCGTTCGGACGGCTCGTTTCAATGAACTGGTTCACAACCGAGTCACCGCTCAAAAGAGCCCACAGCAGTTTCCGCGTCTAATTCGACTTTAGTGTTGATGTAAAGTTGTTGTGAAACACTACGTGTGCATTATTATGTTATATAGAAGCGTCCGGTGCTGTGTAACCGTATAACATTATTATTACGAACATCCTCAGTAATTCATAACCAATAAAAACAACGCCAATTATTAACGGTATTATTTCTAAATTCAACAGTATTGTTTTAATCTCAGTTTTACTCTGACCCATACACAAAGTGATCTAGAAATGATTCGCGAATCGGTTCGCCCGAATCATTCAAAGGATCAAACGATTCAAAACAACGAGCCGTTCGCGAATCGGGCATCACAATGAGCGCCGTGTAACGGGATCTGTGTTCCGACAGGGCGATGGCTCGGACAGAACACCGACACAGAATGAAGAAGCTGAACACGGAAACCGATCGTACCGAATCGTGCGGTATTTAAACGCGTGATGTAGTGACGTCAGAGGAGCGTCTGCAGCCTCATTGTCTATAATGCTGCAGATTTCCGGTACATATACCGGTATTTAACGCATCCACGTGACCTGTATTCTCCGTATTGCATTTAAATCTCTTTAAATGCTGTTTATTTATCTTCTAACGCGATGGTTTTTGTGCTAAATCAGTCTGTGGTCAACATATAGTCAGTTTAATGGTATTTCTGGACTGATTTTAAGAGCAAAAGGGTTCAGATTTGTATTTTAAAGGGATTATTATGCTGGTTAATATATGTTGACAGAGTTTTGGCTGGGGGTCAGTGTTTGTTCGGACACCCCAGCTGGACCGAGAACCTTCTCACAACGTTCCGACAACGTTCGCGCAACGTTCTTCCAGTAACGTAGTTATCTGGTCTTTAATAATGTTCTCTTTTTTCTAAAACTTAAAGCTAAAAAGCACCATTCCCATAATGTTAACGACCATAAAACCAAGAAAAGCATTGTTTTCATAACCTAATGGGAACGTTAACGAAGCGTTCATAGGATATATTTTGTTAGCTGGGTCTCTAAACTGTACTTTTAAGAAGGCGAGGCATTGGTCCACCCATGCCGGTGTCCTGCTGCGGGACGCTCCATCCCGGCTCTTCTCCGAGGAAAGTCGTCCACAGCCAATCAGGAATCAGGACTTGTCTGGGCCAGCCGTGCCCTTCCGCCGGGCTGAAGATGCTGAGGACCGCTTTCAGTCTGGATGGAGTGGAGGAGCGGGACGAGGAACAGGAGGATGATGGAGAAGATCAGAGGGATGGCGGGATCCCCTTCATCATTAATCGGGGTGGGCTGCCCATAAACCAGGAGACCTGGGAGCAGATGTGGCGGCATGTGGCCCGCATCCACCCGGATGGAGAAGCGCTGGGCAGGAGGATCCGGGGAACCAGCGACCTGCCCAAGGTAGAGCTTTCACTGCCACCAAATCAATGTCAAAACATCCAGACAGTCTTCTTCTGATCGGCAGAACATGCCTGTGGGGTTTGGAAACTTGCTTCCGCCACGGATTCAGAATTATGAGAAAAAGTTTTTTTTTTCCCCATTCATTTCTCCCACACTCTCAGAAAAAAAAGGTACAGTGGAGGTACAATTTTGTTCCTTGGGGAATGTTAACGACCAATATTGAAGCTCTTATTGAGAATTAACAGAGGTTTAGATGTTGATATTTTAGTTTGGTCGCCATTATGGAGATCAGTGTTTCCTTTAGTTGGCCAGTTTGACTCTTTATGTGAGTTTGTGGTTTTTGTTACAGTGTTAACAAAACACATCTGTTCAAATCAAAATAAGCCATAAACACAAATTATCATGAAGAAAAATGTTTGACTAAACTCATCACTGACTAAAAATATGAATAAATAATATTCAGCAACAATACTTTCTTGCCACAGATCAGACTTTCTGAATTCAGATTTTTAAACACATTCTAGGGGGGAAAAGTTTAAACGCACACAAGAGTCAGCATCTCAACAATGGTGACATACTTAATGCAGCAATGCATGCTGGGAGCCATGAGTTTATACTGTGGTGGTTTAGTAGAGTTGGAGCTAAACTCTCATCAGCTCTCTAGGACCGAACTTGCCGACCCCTGACCCCTTAAGAGTACCACCCCAGTGACGGCCACTTGTACCCTAAAAGGTATAATTTTGTACTTTTTTTTGTATAGAGTGTAGGGTTTGGAAACTTGTTTCCGCCATGGATTCTCACAATTCAGAGTTATGAGAAAAAAGTCTGAATTGTGAGATTTGTGAGAAAAATATGTGGAAGTATTTTTTCCCCGTTCATTTCTCCCATAGGGATTTCAATAAAGATTTGGTTACAGCGTTATAAGCCATGAACTGAAACAACCAAGGAGAATCACAACATTACAAACTTTGATTTGAGGCAAAAAAATATTTTTAAAATCAGACAAAAGTGCAAGACTGTGAATTATAAGAAGACGGAGAAATATAAAACTACTCGTTTTAAATTAATCGCATTCCAAAATAAAAGTTTGTGTTTACATAATATATGTGTGTGTACTGTGTATATTTGAATACACACACCTGTATATATTTCAGAAAATTGTCTTATATTTATATATAAAATATTTATATATAATAATACAGTATGCAAATATTTCTTAAATGTATACATGTGTGTATTCAAATATATATGATAATCATACACAGTATGTAAACACAAACTTTTATTTTGGATGCATTCATTACGATTAATTGCTTGACAGGCTAATATATATTTTATACAAACATGTTAGTATTTTAATAGACTCGATTATGTCATTCTGAGTAATTCATGGCGTTTTTCTTGTTCCAACGCACTGATTGGTGGAATTTTCTGCACAGCATCATGGGTAATTTAGTTTTTAACCATGAATTCCGATTGTTTTAAAACTCTCATTTAGACACTTGGCAAGAGAAAGCTTTAAAGCAATATCAAGGGGGTATTATGATGTATTTTATGTCATGCACTCTCAATAATAAGAGTACAAAATTTTACCTTTTAATGTACAAGTGGCCGTCACTGGGGTGGGACCCTTAAGGGCACATTTCTGTAGCTCTTAAGTCAGGGCAAGTTTGGTCCTAGAGAGCTGATGAGAGTTTAGCTCCAACCCTACTAAACCACCACAGTATAAACTCATGGCTCCCAGCATGCATTGCAGCATTAAGTGTGTCACCATTGTTGAGATGCTGATTCTTGATATCTGTGTGTGTCTACACTTTTTCCCCCTAGAATGTGTTTAAAACTCAGAATTCATAAAGTCTGATCTGTGGCAATTAAGTATTGTTGGTGAATATTATTTATTAATATTTTTAGTCAGCGATGAGTTTAGTCAAACATTTTTGATTTATGTGTGTTGTTAACACTGTAACAAAAACCACAAACTCATAAAAAGTGAAGAGTCAAACTGGCCAACTAAAGGAAACACTGATCTCCATAATGGCGACAAACTAAATCATCAACATCGAAACCTCTGTTAATTCTCAATAAGAGCTTCTATAGATGTCTTTCAGGGCTGGAGCCAAACTCTGCAGGACAGCAGCTCTCTAGGACCCAACTTCTGCTCTAAGTGAGGAAAACTATGGTGTAATTGGACCAATTGTGTAGCTTTAAAGGTACAGGTATACGTTTTGTATAGGGACAAAATTGTACCTCCACTGTCCCTTTATTTCTGAGAGTGTAAAGTAAAACATGAGCTGTTGATCACAGATCTTGTTTCAGGCATATTTATCCAGAAACCCCTTGACTTCAGGACGACGGAAGCGGAAGTGATCAAAAGCAGCTTGTTTGTGTGTGACCTCTATAGTGGTATCAGTGATGTATCAGCGGTTTATAGACTGATATCTTGCTGACTGTATTCCTTTAATTCATCCCTTGTAGACTGATCGAATCAGATGCATCTAATCAGTATCCAGTGAGTTGAGCTGCACAGTGACACTGTTACTGCTCGACTGATATATACAGCACAAAAATACAATGTTTATTATCCATTGACACTGAATGATCAGCCTGGCCTGTTATTGGTCCCAGTGATGGTGATAATGTTATGGCTGTTACTCTTCTGTGCCTCTGTAGATTCCAGTACCAAGTGTGCCTACCTTCCAGGCCAGCAGCAGCGTTCCTCATCGCCTGGAAGCCATTCAGAGATACATCAGGGACTTGCAGTATCCTTTCACATCAGGAAATCATCTTCCTACTCATATATATATATATATACACACTGATCAGGCATAACATTATGAGCACCTTCCTAATATTGCGTTGATGTTCTCAGTTTTGTTTAGGGTTGGGAATCGTGAGAAATTTTCCGATTCCGGTTCTGGTTCCGCCTAACGATTCCGGTTCCATTAAAATGATTAAACAAATAGTGGTAAAGGAAAAAGGCACAATACGCAACTCAAACCATCCATTTTGTGTTTATTACTTGCTCTAAAATTAATTTACAGGTTGGCAATGTCAAAAAAGTCCTGTACATATATTACAGTATTAATTAAGCCATTCTTGAAACAATTTTTTTTTCAAATGAACACCTCTGAAATTGTCTTATTACATTTTATCTCTCTGTCTCTGAATAAAACCAAGTTATAAATTATATTTATTAGTTATATTTATGAATTAGTTGTATATTCATTTAATAATAATTCAGTTATTCAGTGAACTTGTAAATAATTGCAATTCAGCATTACAAAGGTAATTGTGCCTAAACGCTGACCTAAACCATGGTGACTCAACGGTTGACAAATATATAATATATATATAGGCCTTTCACTATAGATCTGGTATAAGCCTGTGGCTGAGGTTGATTCTGTGCTGTAGCAAATGTTTTGTCAAATTGCTAGTGCAGCCTCCTTTGCATGTTATTAACTTTTCACATGTGTTACATTTTGCTTCATTATCATTCATTCTTTGGAAATGAATCCATACTTGTGACTTTCTCTTCCCCATGCTGGTGGTCAACGAGAAAATATCTGACGCAAAACCGTAAATGTGTAGCGCGAGGGCTTTCAGGCTGAACTGCTGCACTCCTGGAAGCGGCAGGCAACGTCATTAATATTCATGATGAGGTGAGCCAGGGTTGCCAGGTTTTCACAACAAAACCAGCACAATTGCTCCTCAAAACTTGCCCAAAACAAGCCCAATCGCATTTCAGGGGGGCTTCTCCGGTAAAATTCGCATTTCCGGGGCTAAATATCACATAATTGGAGTTGCTTCAACCTGCGGACATGAAACACAGCCTGCGGCAACAGTGTTTAAGTAGCGCAATTCTGCAGGAAAACCACGGACTTGGCAACACTGGCTGTCACGCGCTTCGCACACACATTGCACCAGAATCATGTGAATTATCATGTGATTGTCCTGGAAATTGCTGTGCATCACATTTGATCAGTGATGAATGCTCATTGTTCTGTTGTAGATGAACTGCTGATGTGGCTGACTTTATATAGTTCTGTGCTTAACATTGTCTGTCAGATACAATCACACTGGAACACAGTTCTTCGAGATCAAGAAGAGCAGGCCGCTCACAGCGTAAGTCCAGTGCACACATCTGCTCGTAAGAGTTGTGTCAATCAATTCAATGCCTGAATTTGAATTTCGGTAGCAAAAAGGATGCAACATTGTAATTTACATATTACAAAACATGGGACTAAACATATTTCCAAACCATATCAGGGCATAATTAGTCAAAAAACAATGATGTTATTATGTTTTGTCAAAAAACATGTAGCTCTGAGTAGAAGACACGATTTGGCTTTAATAATGACATCAGATTAAAAAAAAAATCTAATTTCACTATTTCAATAGACGCAGTCTGTTACAGCTAATTGTAAATAAGCCAGACTATATCTCTGTACCTGCACAATATTCATGATTTAATACTAATACTATGTTTGTGAGCAGAATAGTGCAGTCATTTTCATTTAAGACTCGTTGCATTATTATCTACATTTTGTTCCTCAGATTAATGGACATTGCCAAGGAAATGACAAGAGAATCTCTACCAATCAAATGTTTGGAAGCCGTTATCCTCGGCATGTATCCTTCACTTTGGAATTCACTGAAATCTGGATTGAATATATTAACGATGCCCTAGAATGAGTTGAAACAATATTTTAAATTGTTCTCTGATTTCTAGGGTATGTGACTTATTTAAGGGCAAACATTGTCCAGAAACGGTTTCACAACCCTAGAAATTGTCCCTAGAATGAATTGCCTTATTTGGAAGGGTCATGAATATTAATGTGGAGTTCAGCTCTGATTGGCTGTTTCACTGCGCGGCTCATTTCAGTAGCTGCAAACAGATCTACACTGTCCGTCATGACAATGGAGAGATTATGCGTCCAACCTTATATGTTTGATCCTGTTTCTGACGAAGATGCAGATTTTGAGGAACAGCCAATTGTTTTGAGATTGTAAATGGACGCTTCTGAGTGGTACATTTAGTCTTTATTTTGAGTAAGAACCTGCAAGTACGTCAGTACTATAACTTCAGACTAAACGATAACTAGCATATAACATTAACTTTACACGTCGCAGTCACAACTTTGTTTTTAGCATTGTATTGCGTCACCGTATGATTTTACAACGATAACTTCTTCACTTTGAGTCACTTTGAACTCTAAACAGCGAACTGAGTAGCACGTGAATATGTTGTTTGTAAAGCACAGTAAAGGTTTTTTTAACAAATGGACTAGATGCCTTGTCAAATGACTATAGTTTCGACTTAAGTGGTGGAGAAGGTGATGTTAGCTAGAAGGCTCAAGTGAGCTATAAGCATCTAAACTAACGTAGTTGAGTTATGTGTTGTTGATGAAATATAGGCTAAATTATAATTCTATCCGACAAAAGGGATTGCCATATGTATCTACGGTTGTATTTTGTAGATTTATTTGACAACACTGGCAGGAAATAATATTAACCTTTGTCATTTGTCATACTGTTTGTCATATGCTAGTTACTGTACTAGCATCTTGCGTTGGATCTAGACAACACAGGGGATATTATCGTTAATGTTGTCTCACTAAGAAACTTTCAATTTAATCAGAAATTGTTTAGACAGTCAATAAGTGGATAAAATCACTACTTACTGCTTGTGGGAATATAGTTTGAATTGCCGCTTCTCCAGTTTCAGACGCTTAGCGAAGCTGGTTTGATATTGTCCCAGGTTAGAAAAGCTGTCCGTGGTGAAATGGGCCTAGCAAACGAACAACTTTGAATTAAATTGTTGCAGTATCCGGTTATAGATTAACATCAACCATGCCTGTTGACAGTTTTGTTCTATGGGAAGGGTAGGAAAAGTCCTCACGCCCCCTGCACAGCCTGGAACATAACATTTATACCCATGATCTGCCATTTTCGCTATCCTCGCATGACTTGTTTCTTCACAATACCTGCAGAACCTTTTCACGTACGAGATTTAGATATGAAGGAGGAAGCAATGGTGTTTGAGACTCACTGTATGTGATGTCTATGTACTGAACTCTTGTTATTCAACTTTGCCATGGTTAATTCAATTTTTCAATCTAGGGCACCTTTAATATTATTAACACAGAAGCATGTATAATGAAAACGACAGAGGGCCTAATACAGAGCCTTGTGGCACTCCATAGTCCATACTTCATTTGTGCCAGACTTGACACTTCCTCTTTCACACAAACAAAGTGGTAGCAACCAGACAATCTTAATGCTGGTCCACAAATCTAATATGATAATCTGCCCGAGGGAATGACATGATCTTTGGTGTCAAAGGGGGCGCTAAAATCTAATATTACTAGAAGAGAGATGCAACCACCGTCAGATGGTTGAACTTTGACAAGAGCAATCTAAGACCTAAATCTGATTCAAACTCTAAATTGCTGACATAAATTGAGGATTTGAGATGGGTCTATGAATATTTTATGCTGCTGGATGATTAAAATACAATCAGGATCCAGTTTGGTCTTCTAGTAATGTTCTAAACATTTTAATGACAGAGTTATGTAGGCAACAAGAGGATGGAGTAATGGATGTGAGATGGAGTAATGATGCTGAAAATTCAGCTTTGATCATAGGAATAAATTGCAGTTTAAAAAATATTTACATAGAAAACAGTCATTTTGAATTGTTATAATATTTCACTGTTTTTACTATCAAATAAATGCAGCCTTGGTGAAGAGACTAATTTTAACAACATTTGAACAAAAATCTTAATTATTCCAAAACGGCTCCTCCCGCTGCTTCTCTTGAAGCCGATAGGGAAGTGAGTTAAACTGCAGTTCATGGACTGGCCACTAGAGGCAGACTCCAGAAGAGCAGAATCTCATTGAGCTCATGTTAAAATGGCCAACTTTACAGCAGAAGAACACATGTTTACAGTCTGGGACAAACTGTGCTTTTGGTCTGTATGGCTAATGTTGCCCTTCATGACGACTGTGAGGGGGGGGAATTATTTTATAACTCATTCGTTTACATTATATAAAGCCTTAAAGTTCTGCATAATTAAGGGCGTGGCCACTTTGAGTGACAGGTGGATTGCCGTTTGTCTGCTGTCTGTTAGGGCGTTTTCACACCTACCTTGTTTGGTCCGGATTTTCTGACTTTTCAGTTTGGTCCGAATCAAAATACAGGTGTGAAACCTCCCCATACCACGATCTGGACCAAACAGACGAAATTTGGTCCGACGAAAAGAGGTCGTCTCGATCCGGATCAAACTGAACAAAGGTTTGGTTTGTTTCTAGTGTGAAAGCATTTTCTGTATAGTTCGGACTTTCAGAGCATTTACAGGAAGTTCCTGTTTATGTTTAAATATTATAATGTTATTTAAATTCAATCTAGGCTACATTGATTATGAAAAGTGAAAAAATGCGCAATATGTCAGAAGACAGAAAGTCAGAAATAATTTTGAACGAAATTTTTTATGATTTTGCGTAGAAAGCCTTTCTTTAATGGGAATTTCGTTTTGTATAAATTGTATCTTAATTTTAATCGACGTTTAATCAGATAATTGCCTGGATTTAATAAATAATAAGCAAATAGTCTATAGCAGACAATAATCGCGGGAGCGATCACATGCTTTACACATGAACTGGAGCGCGTCTCAAATAAACCGAAACTCAGCAGATACTCGTCTCACAAACATGAGAAATATGTGAATATAAAGCTTGAAATGTCCACTTTTAAACGTAACGAATAAAAAATAGTCAAGCAATGCGCAGTGTTCAATAGTGGCAACGATATGCGTCTGTTCATTCACTCTTGTCGTCACACACACGTCCGTTTACAAACCAATCAATGTCCAGATGCCGCACACATGATGAAGACGAGTGGACTCAAGTGTGTCATGTACAGTTCTTTAGTGCGCTCGCATAATTGCAATGTGAAACCAAACCAAAACTAACCGAATGTATAAAATTGATCAAAAGATGAACTTCGGTTCGGACCTTGGTGTGGACTTTCAGGTGTGAAAACGCCCGTAGTCATCACGTCACCTCAGCTCCGCTCACGTCCCGCCCATTTTCTGTTATTCAGGAGTGACGCGCTAACAAGATGGCGACGGCCAGCTCGACCCGACTTTACGCTTCAGAATCATATGAGTGACGTCACGGACACTACGCCCATATTTTTTTTACAGTGTATACTTTTGACCAGTAATATATACACAGATGAATCATGCATTTTGAAAGTTTCACTTCAACTCTTCTCCTGTACTTGTTGATAATCTGTTGAATATATCACTTAACTCAGCTGGCCTGTCAGTTACCTCACCAACAGCATGCCGAGCGTTGAGCGGTTTCCTCTCAGCTTTAAAACACACTTCTCAGGGAGTCATTTCCGTCACATTGTGCTGGGCGTGCACAGCGGGGGCCGCTTCGGGGCCCTGGGCATCAGCCGCCGCGGGGACCTGATGTACAAACCGCTGGAGAGCCGGACGCTCAGCGACCTCCTGCACCAGTTCCAGGCGGCCTATCGGGGCTACTGGCACACACTGTGCAAAGTCAAGATTGGTCATTACGTGTCACATGACCCCCACAGCGTGGAGCAGATCGAGTGGAAGCATTCGGTGCTGGACGTGGATAAGCTGTCCAAAGAAGAGCTGAGGAAAGAGCTGGAGAGACACACCCGGGATATGAGGCTGAAGGTACGGATGAGATGCTTTACTACGACATTGTTTTGCAAAACTGGAGTTAAAGGGTTAGTTCACCCAAAAATTCTGTCATTAATTCCTCATGTGGTTGGACACCCGTCAGACCTCCGTTCATCTTCAGACACAAATGAAGATATTTTAGTGTAAATCTGATGCTGAGAAAGGCTTCAGATAGGCCTCCATTGGCATTCAGTACATTTACACTCACAAGACCCATAAAAGGCACTAAAAACGTCGCTACAAAGTCCATCTCACCACAGTGACTCTACAATAATTTTACGATGCGACGACAGTAGTTTTTCCGGCGTTCGGGAATCCATGAAATGCACACTTTAGCCCCATTTTGAGAACTACACCGAGACCTAAAGCACGATCAATGTAGAATTCAACAGCTGAGATACGCGTGTCTTCCTCTGCTTGTAAACAAATCTCTTCTGGGTCATGTGTCCGAACGCCGGATCTGCTCATATTCTCGCGCATGCGTCGTGGAGACACACACGGAAGACAAGAACAAGCTGGATAAAGGTGTTATTTTGATTTTTTTTTGCACACAAAAACTATTGTCGTCGCATCGTAAAATTATTGTAGAGCCGCTGTGGTGAGATGGACTTTGTAACGACGTTTTTAGTGCCTTTTATGGGTCTTGTGAGTGTAAATGTACTGAATGCCAATGGAGGCCTATCTGAAGCCTTTCTCAGCATCAGCTTTACACTAAAATATCTTCATTTGTGTCTGAAGATGAACGGAGGTCTGACGGGTGTCCAACCACATGAGGGTGAGGAATTAATGACAGAATTTACATTTTTGGGTGAACTAACCCTTTAATAAAGATAGAAAAAATAATTCCATAAAAGAAGTTTAAGCTTTGAAACATGGAATGTCTTTAAAACTGTTATTAAAACACGTCAGGAATATAGAACATGTATTTTCAAAAGCAGTTTTAAGAAAATTGTAATGGTAAAACAGTTCCTGAAATAAGCAGTTCCTGTGAAATCCGTCCTGACAGCTCTAAAATATAAATGATTATTATAGGCTTACTATAGTGATTGTATAGAAGAAGAAGGTAGATGGTGTAATTCCAATATAATAGTTATTTATTTATCCAAGATGCAAAACATAAGCATACAAACAATAAAGGACAATGACTAAGTGAAGGTGAGCAACACATGGTGATGAACTAAATGACAGACAGCTGTGATGATAGATTAGTGTCCATGGAAAATGATGAGAGGCGGGAAAATTGTATTTCAAATTTTTTCTTGAAATTTTGTTTTTTCTCGAAACACGACTTTATTCTTGAAATTTTATGATTTTATTCTCAACCTTTTATTTAGACTTTATTTTTGAAATTTTATGATTTTCTCAAAATTGTATTTCAAATTTTTTCTCGAAATTTTGTTTTTTCTCGAAACACGACTTTATTCTTGAAATTTTATGATTTTATTCTCAACATTTTATTTAGACTTTATTCTCAAAATTGTATTTCAACCTTTTTTCTCAAAATTTAATGATTTTTTTCTCGAAATGACTTTATTCTAAATTTTATTCTCAACATTTTATTTAGACTTTATTCTTGATATTTAACGAGTTTTTTTCTCGAAACACGACTTTATTCTCGAAATTTAATGAGTTTATGCTCAACATTTTATTTAGACTTTATTCTCGATATTTAACGAGTTTTTTTCTTGAAACGCGACTTTAGTTTGAGTTTATTCTCAACATTTTATTTCAAATTTTTCTCGAAATGTAATGATTTTATTCTCAAAATTGTATTTGGACCTTTTTTCTCGAAATTTAACACGTTTTTTCCCGAAACACGACTTTATTCTCAAAATTGTATGAGTTTATTCTCAAAATTTTATTTAGTCTTTATTCCCAAAATTTTATGAGTTTATTCTCAACATTTTATTTAGACTTTATTCTCTAAATTGAATGAGTTTTTTCTCGAAACACGACTTTATTCTTGAAATTTTATGATTTTATTCTCAACATTTTATTTAGACTTTATTCTCAAAATTGTATTTCGACCTTTTTTCTCAAAATTTAATGATTTTTTTCTCGAAATGACTTAATTCTAAATTTTATTCTCAACATTTTATTTCGAATTTTTTCTCGAAATGTAAAGTTTTTCCTCGAAACACGACTTTATTCTCAAAATGTAATGTTTATTCTCAACATTTAACAATAAAGGACAATGACTAAGTGAAGGTGAGCAACACATGGTGATGAACTAAATGACAGACAGCTGTGATGATAGATTAGTGTCCATGGAAATTGATGAGTGGCGGGAAACTTGGGCAAAGGCATGGCCTTGTGCCGTAAAGTGGCTGAGGAGGTGGTTCAGGGGGCAAACAAAGGGCTGGTGAAGGAGGAAGTCCCAGTAGAAGAGATTAGGGTGGTGCAGATGGTGGGAAGAGCCAGGTGGAATCCCAAAGTCCACTCAAGATGGAAACCCACTGCCGCATTGAAGGTGAAAGGAGGCATGGCAGGGATTGCGCAGACGGAGATGCCGATGTTCCGGAACGAAGCTGTAGGTCTCGGAGGACATGATGAAATTGCAGCGACAACCGGGGAACCGGAGGGCAGAGGTGGAACCCGGAGCCACTGAGGGTTGAGGGGATGCTGGAGGTAGGGTGGAGCCAGACGGAGCTGTAGGAGTGGAGAAACGTCTCGTAGGTCCGTTGTGGTGTCTGACCGAGGTGAGGCCAGAAGGCCGAGGGAGCCCGGTGGAGCCGTAAGCCTGATGCTCCCTGGTGGAGACAAGGGAGGGAGGAGCAAAACGGAGGGGCTGACTGGGGACAGAGGAGTCTGGGTAGAAGGACTGGCTGAGGTCTGGAGAGGGAGGCTTGGCGGGATTCTGAGATCTGGATATGACAAGTCTGATTCGGGTCATTCTTTCCAAAATCAAAAAAACAGTCCATAGAGTCCAACAACTCCTCACAGTGGGGCTCAACTCCATTCCCTCGATCTCCACTAAAACTCCCACGGCGATGGACGATGTGGCCGGCTCGCAGATGTGTACTCAGTCGCTCCTTCTGGCGCTGGCTGTCCATCTGCGGTGGGCTCAGGTGTGTGTCCATCTTACATGGTGGTGTCCGGCCGGACTCTGGGTTGGGAGTTGGACTGGTGTCCTCCTCAGGGCCGATGACGAAATCCAGTCCATTATGCACCAGCACCCACTCCACATAGATGGTGAAGTCCTCACAGGGATCGTTCACTGGTAGGTGTTCCTTCACCTGCTCGCTCAGGCTGGTATGGAGGAAGACACTGAGCAAATGGTCGTCATAGTGCGTTAGGAATGCCAGATCGGAAAGTCCTGGGAATATTCCCCGGGCTCAGGAGTTGTACAGCGGGCAGGTCCATAGTGAGGGGCACAAAAGACAAGAACTAACAAATGTCGGATAATTATAATCCTTTCTTTTCGGTACGGTATTCTGTAATGCTTAGTCCAAGGGGAGAAGAAGGTAGATGAGGTTATTCCAGTATACAAGTTGTTTATTATTCAATGCACGAGCACCGATTTGCCTATGATTTAGGGCATTTGTTTTATAAAACATTTTATTTAGACTTTTTTTCATAAAGTTTTTTCTCGAAACACGACTTTATTCTAAAAATGTAATGTTTTTTCTTGAAACACGACTTTACTCTCGAAATTTATTCTCAACATTTTATTTCAAATTTTTTCTCGAAATGTAATGATTTTTCTTGAAATACGACTTTATTCTCCAAATGTAATGAGTTTATTCTCAACGTTTTATTTAGACTTTATTCCCCAATTGTAATGAGTTTATTCTCAACGTTTTATTTAGACTTTATTCTCGATATTTAACGAGTTTATTCTCAACATTTTATTTCACATTTTCTCTGGAAATTTTAAGTTTTTTCCCTAAACACGACTTTATTCTCGAAATTTAATGAGTTTATTCTCAACATTTTATTTAGACTTTATTCTCGATATTTAACGAGTTTTTTTCTCGAAACACGACTTTATTCTTGAAATTTAATGAGTTTATTCTCAACATTTTATTTCACATTTTCTTTGGAAATTTTAAGTTTTTTCCCTAAACTCGACTTTATTCTCGAAATTTAATGAGTTTATTCTCAACATTTTATTTAGACTTTATTCTTGATATTTAACGAGTTTTTTTCTCGAAACACGACTTTATTCTCGAAATTTAATGAGTTTATGCTCAACATTTTATTTAGACTTTATTCTCGATATTTAACGAGTTTTTTTCTTGAAACGTGACTTTAGTTTGAGTTTATTCTCAACATTTTATTTCACATTTTTCTCGAAATGTAATGATTTTATTCTCAAAATTGTATTTGGACCTTTTTTCTCGAAATTTAACACGTTTTTTCCCGAAACACGACTTTATTCTCAAAATTGTATGAGTTTATTCTCAACATTTTATTTAGACTTTATTCTCTAAATTGAATTGAGTTTTTTCTCGAAACACGACTTTATTCTCAAAAAATGTTGGCCTATGATTTAGGACATTTGTCTGCAATTTCGCAAAACCTGTCGGCGAGTCAAAGTCGGGCAGTGTGAACTCGGCATTAGAGTCCATAAAAATGAAACAAACTGAACATAATCGTGACAGTGATTTAGAGTGAACCAAAACATAGTTTGGAAGATGGTTTACGATACTCAATCGCAATATCTCACAATTCTGAAAAAAAGGTGTCTGAATTGTGAGAATCGTTTTTATTTATTTTTTTATTACCTAGGAAATAAGCTTTCATACTGCCTAAAAACCAGTGAGCGTTTGTCTTGCCAGCCTAACCTGTTAAGAAGCAAATGTTTGATGCCTGTGAAAATCAGTAACAAACGCACCAATGAGGGTTTTTTGTGATAATAATATATGCTGCTTTACAAGCCCTGCTAATAATAATGTGTGCTCTCTGTGAACTCCAAGTAAAAGCACAAACGTCCTCCAGCTTCACGTCTCTTTCTGCTGTCAAATCTGACCTGATTATAGAATAACTTTGATATTGTTAGTAATATTTCAACTGAGCTTTATTTGATTACCCATCATCGTTTATTATAAAATCATGTGTATCAAATATGATCATCAGGTTTATTAGTTCATCTGTCAATCATTATTTTATTGTATTGCATCATATGTTTGAAAACTGCATATTTTTGTTCAGTTTGAGCCTCTGAATAAACCTGAGCTGTTTGTCCTCAATATTCTCACTTTATCAGACTATATGAAGCGTAACCGTCTGATGTATCAAATATGATACTCTTGTTAGTTTCAATCAACTGTTCCATATTTCCTGTGATATGTGAGGCTGTTGTGTTTCAGATCGGTAAAGCCGCTCCGCCGTCGCCCTCTAGAGACCGGAGGAAGGATGTGGGATCTCCGCTGAGGAACCCGGGCAGCCCGATGCGCAAGAACAGCCAGAGCGACAGACGGTACCTACAGATCATTCACTGCACACCCTCAGAAACACCAGCTGTTCTAACCACTGGGTGGCGCTGTTTCCACAGGCTGTCAGTGGAGAAGAGGGCGGGGCCGGCGGCGGATCTGAACGGATACCAGATCAGGGTGTGAGAGAGTCTTCATGAAGACGATCGTCCACACCTCAAACCATTAGAAACACTGCATCGTATTTATATCCAGTTCACATTTAATCTGTAAATACACTGCATTTAACCTTTAACTCTACTAGTTAACTAATGTACAGGCTAGTCTGTAGTGCCTTGATTCTCTTTCTTGACATTTCTCTTTCAAAATATATACACTCTCAGAAAAAAAGGTACAGTGGAGGCATAATCCTCGGGAACAAAACGTATACCTGTACCTTTAAAGGTACACAATTGGTACAATTACACCATAGTTTTCCTCAGTTCGGTCCTAGAGAGCTGCTGTCCTGCAGAGTTTGGCTCCAGCCCTGAAAGACGTCTATAGAAGCTCTTATTGAGAATTAACAGAGGTTTAGATGTTGATGATTTAGTTTGTCGCCATTATGGAGATCAGTGTTTCCTTTAGTTGGCCAGTTTGACTCGTGGCTTTTTATGTGAGTTTGTGGTTTTTGTTGCAGTGTTAACAACACACATAATCTGTTCAAATCAAAAGAAGTCATAAACACAAATTAACATGAAGAAAAATGTTTGGCTAAACTAAAAATATTAATAAATAATATTCATCAACAATACTTAATTGCCACAGATCAGACTTTCTGAATTCTGGTTTTTAAACACATTCTAGGGGGGAAAAGTGTAGACACACACAGATATCAAGAGTCAGCATCTCAACAATGGGGACATACTTAATGCTGCAATGCATGCTGGGAGCCATGAGTTTATACTGTGGTGGTTTAGTAGGGTTGGAGCTAAACTCTCATCAGCTCTCTAGGACCGAACTTGCCCTGACTTAGAGCTACAGAAATGTGCCCTTAAGGGTCCCACCCCAGTGACGGCCACTTGGACCTTAAAAGGTACAATTTTGTACTCTTATTATTGAGAGTGTAGATATTTGTGCTGAAAACCACTGAGGACGATATGAGCATGTAAATCAGCAGACAGGGTCCAGCGGTTCTTCAGTGAATGCAGCACTCGCCCCTTTGGGTTTTTAGGTTTTATATTTTTTAACTCTTGAAAGAACATATGAAGTCAACATGAAACGATAACTGACTAAATCCACACTGCTGCTCTTATGGAGAATGTTTCACGATATGCTAGAGAAATAAACGTCCTCCTAATCGTTCATCTAAACGTCTGAAACCTCAAGGCCTTTGACTGGAGAAATGACGAGCTGTGGATGTGAAGATCATTTCATGTTGACTTTAGAGGAGCGTGTTGAGCGAGATGAGAGTCTCCTATAGAACACACACACACACACACACACTGAAGCCAAACTGATGATGCTGGTGCTGTTAGATCTTCTCGTGGTCGTCTGTCTCGCGTTTTCATGATGCATTAGAAACACTTCCTGCCACATGATTAATAACCTGCGTGTGATTGACAGATGTTTCGTCACACCACTGGAATGTCATTCACACACTTTTGTGACACTTGAAATTGAAATGTACATTAAATTCTTTTGTCAAATGAAATGTTGTTTCTGGCGTGCGTGACATTATGATACGCTGATGATTTACTGTGTCAGACGAGAACTCACAATAATAAAAACTAATGTGTACATACACCGATCAGGCATAACATTATGACCGGTGAAGTGAATAACACTAATGATCTCTTCATCACTGGATATATTAGGCAGCAAGTGAACATTTTGTACTCAAGAGCTTGTGAAGCTGCTGAACTTTTTGAAGACAGCCACCACAGTCTTATGTGAAGAGAAGAGTATCTCTCATTGTGCCACTGAAGAGCATGATTGAACAGAGCATGGCACCAAATGATGGAGATTCCTCCACCGTGGCCGAAACAAACAGAGCAATCCTCAGTTATATTTCAGCAAGATGCAGTGGGAATGAGTTTTTTCTCTAAACAACGTTATTCATTTATAAAAAAAAATGATTTCGAAATTAATAAAATTACATTTTCTTCTCGGGTGTTTTCTCGAAACAAATTTATTCTCGAAATTGAATGTTTAAATCATATTTTATTTAAATTCTCAAAATTGTATTTCAATCTTTTTTCTCTAAATGTACAAGGTTTTTTTTCTAAACATGACTTTATTTTCCAAATTTTATGAGTTTAATCACAACATTTTATTTAGACTTTATTCTCGAAATAAAAAAAAAACAAAATTCTCGAATCTTGACTTTTCCCCGACTGTTTATTCTCAACATTTTATTTAGACCTTTTTTCTCAGAATGCAAAGTTATTCCCCTGAAAATTTCCCGAAGTTTTTTCTCGAAATGACTTTATTCTCAAAATTTAATGAGTTTATTCTCAAAACACGACTTTACTCTCTAAATTTAATGAGTTTATTCTCAACATTTTATTTAAATTTTTTTCCAAAAATTTAATGAGTTTTTTCTTAAAACACGACTTTACTCTCTAAATTTAATGAGTTTATTCTCAACATTTTATTTCAAATTTTTTTCTCTAAACAACTTTATTCTCTAAATTTAATGAGTTTAATCACAACATTTTATTTAGACTTTATTCTCTAAATTTAATGAATTTGTTCTCAACATTGTATTTCGACCTTTTTTCTCAAAATGTACATAATTTTTTTTCTCGAAACCGACATTTAAAAAGTTTAAAAAGTTTTTAAAAAGTTATTAATAAAAAATTTAATTAAAAAATTTAAAAAGTTTATTCTCAACATTATTTAAAAAAAATTCTCGAAATTTCAAGTTTATTCTCTAAAAGACTTTATTCTCAAAATGTAATGAGTTAATTCGCAACATTATTTCACATTTTTTTCTCGAAATTTTACGAGTTTTTTTCTCGAAACCCGACTTTAAATTTCTATGAAATAAACAAATTTTGAGAATAATGTCGAACGCCACAGCGACTACAGAAATCTCCATAAGAGATTACATTAAAAAAGAGATTCAATTAAACTCGTTACATTTTGAGAATAAAGTCGTTTAGAGAAAAAGCTTTAAATTTCGAGACAATTTTTGAAATAAAATGTTGAGAATAAAGTTGTGTTTCGAGAAAAAACTCATTAATAAACTCATTAAATTTAGAGAATAAAGTCATGTTGAGAGAAAAAAAAGTCGAAATAAAATGTTGTGATTAAACATTAAATTTAGAGAAAAAAAGGTTGAAATGCAATTTTGAGAATAAAGTCCCGTTTTGAGAAAAAACTCGTTAAATTGTGGTTTCAATCTACTGCATAGAGCTAGCCTCACCTTTCATTTAATAACAAATATGATGTAAACACACACAGACTAATGATGAAAGTATGCAGATTCCCGGGAAATCCACCTCGATGACTTTAAAATCTAAATAAATACTACAGGCTTACCACAGAGACTTACACAGAAGGATGGCAAGAGATTTCTGGGATTCGGGTGCAGGCGAATCATCTGCATTTTTAATAAATCAAATGCGTCTTCAAACTGGCACAGTATTTACACTAACAGCAGTTATTTATTTAGGACTGTTCAAAATAGAAATTCAAAACCAAAACAAGAAATACAAAAAGTGTTTCATAAACGCAAGTGTATTTTGTTTAAATTATGGGGAACGTCAACCGTAGTCCTTGCATCAAAAGCCATGCTGGAGAATATTCACACGTTCTGTTACTGAATAGAAAACAAAATATTCATCTATTTGTAAATCCAATTATAAGGCAATTAAGGAAAACAATCCTTACATTTGACAAATATTACAGTCAGACAGTCATGTGAGCTGGAGCTTGACCAGCAGACTGAGGTGATCGGAGGGAAAGGTTTCGTTGGGAAGACCCCTCAGAGACCAGAGATCCGCCTCGGACAGCAGAGACAGACGGCCCAGCATCTGCAAACCGCCAGCGCCCTCTGTGCAGACACACACACACACACACACACATCATCGCTCAAGTGACCGTGAGATTACAGCAGAGTCCGTCCAATCAAACAATACAAACATGTACAGTGGGGAGAACAAGTATTTGATACACTGCCGATTTTGCGGGTTTGCCCACTTATAAAGCATGTAGAGATCCGTCATTTTTGGCCCACTCCTCCATACAGATAGCCTGGATGCCAGCCGAACTTAGCCCTGCCCACAACATTTTAACTCGGGCAGTTCGTTTGGACTTGATCGGTAGAGAAGTAATTATGCCTGAACAGAAACTGTTCGGACCAATGAAATCGTCAGGGCGGGCTTTAGACGATGATGGACAGATGATCAACAGTAACGTAATCATCCACCTCATCAAAGGCGCTTGGGTTGAGTTTGCTCTAATCCTAAACGGAGAACTTGTTCGTATATGCATTCACCTTTACTATTTCTCTCAGAAATGATGATGGTGTTGGTAAGTACTCTGTGTATCCTTAAATTCTTTTTTTACAACACCGGCAAAGATCGTTTACACTCATCTTTTTCTTCTAACGTTACTTATTCCAGCGTGCGGGCGGACAGGGTTGCCAAGTTTTTACAACAAAACCCAACCAATTGCTACTCAAAACTAGCCAAAAACAAGCCCAATAGCTTTCCGAGGGGGGGGGGGGGGGGGGGGGGGGGGGTTCTCCGGAAAAAAAAAAAACATTTGGAGGGTAAAATATGTGTTATTTTGGCAGGGCTGCTGCTAAAATTCGCATTCCTGGGTCTGTAAATCACATAATTGACCTATCGGTAAGCCCCGCCCCCCTTAGTTACTGTTGCTACCTCGGACAAACAAACGGAGTTGCTATATCTTACAGTGACAGCTGTCAGTGTGAAAACCTTATCCTGAGATGTTTTTGGACACAGATTGTAGCGTATATCCTGTCCGAATGATGGCCAAACTTTACTGATGGTTTATGAAGTTTATTACATTAAAGGGGTGGTAAAGCACATTGTTTTGAAGGCTTGATTGTGTTTGTGGGCTGCACTGTAATATGTGTTCATGCTTCGTTTAAAAAAAAAAAATCATTATTTTTGATATATTTGACCTTTATTCTACACTGCTCTGTCCCTCCTTGTAAAACGGTCTGATGCTTTCCGGGTTGTATGAAGCCGGTCCCTCAAAAATACGCGATGGGCTCTGATCGGTTAGCTGGCCCAGTGTGTTGTGATTCGCTAACCGCAGTGCACGTTTGTCGGAAACGTCACGCCCCTTACCTTAACCAGTAGACTGTGCTTTGGTCAGTAACATTATTAGAAACAATGGCATCAATAAAACCACACCAATCTGAGCCCGAATCAGACCCAGAACATTTTAGTGAAGATGATCGAGCAGAACCTGTTCAGTCCTCAAGAGTAAAGACTGCAGATCTATAGTGATCGCTACTGAATGGCACTGTTACTTTTGTATTTTTAGAACGATTATAGCCAAATATCTGTCGCAAGAACTAACCCAAAACGAACACTAAGCACTGGCTTTACTAGTAAGTTAGCCAAATCACACACAGAACCATGTTTAGCAAGCCTGTAGATAAACAACACATAAAAGCTCTAATCAAAGAATCATTTACACTAATGCCAGGTTCGCTGTTGAGATTTTAACGTTAGTGTTTGTAACGTTAGGTGTTCGTCGGATAACGTTAAGTATGAATGAGCATTTAAAAGACTGATTTGCAGAACAGCGCTGTCATCTGTTTACTTCCTTGCACAACCTATTACAGGAAAACACATCGATGAAAAATAAATCAGACTTACAGGTTGTGGCCCGCTTTCAGGACAAGCCGTTGAGCGAATCCGGCATTGAACTCGCGAAGATTGTGGAAGTTTTCCTCCGTGAAATGTGCAGCGCGCGCGTCGTGCATCCACGCACTGGCAGTGTTTGTCTCACGCAGCTGACGTTGTGCAAATCCGGCATTGAACTCGCGAAGTTTGTGAAAGTTTTCCTCCGTGCGATGTGCAGCGGGAGCCCCGCGCGCGCCTGTTTCCCTCTGTCTCAAACACACACGTGCATATAACATGCTGTATGTTAAACGCTCTGCAACGCACCCCCGTCCCTATGAAGGCTGAACAAAGCAAGTACCCCAGACCTGCAATCCG
The DNA here is from genome assembly GCA_033150135.1 of Gobio occitaniae. Classification (NCBI taxonomy): domain Eukaryota; kingdom Metazoa; phylum Chordata; class Actinopteri; order Cypriniformes; family Gobionidae; genus Gobio; species Gobio occitaniae. The sequence continues at coordinate 103,158 of JARQWZ010001552.1, forward strand.
GATGAATATAACAGCGTTTCCTTGGCATCGCGGCAACAACACTCCAGCCTAACTATACCACAACAGCGCCGCGATACAAAATGGCCTCACCCCCCCTTATTTAATATTGTCGGAGGAGGGGTTTATGTAAATATTGGGCTGGTGATGTCACCAACCCTGGAGGAATGTGTGTAGTCGCCTACTGGACGTTTGCTGTAGTTCTTAGAAACTGATTTCTTTAAAAGCAAATATCTCCCTTTGCTTTAAACTTTGAACGTTGTAACTTTGCAGATGTTGTTTATGCTCAAGCAGCAACATTACACGCTAGCTAAAGTTAGAATAGTGAAATCGTGGTTTACCACCCCTTTAACGTCTCATTCACAAACTCTCTCTCTCCGTGGCATTATCATTAACACACACAGCAAAATACACAAAAACACTCACAGTAAACAAACATTTACACAGACCTTATGCCTTTTCGGGGGTGCAGTTAATAACTGGTGAACTTTGTATCTGCAAAACAACTCAGATAAACTGCGTGCAAGCTCTTTCTTTCACTAACTTACCCGTAGACTATAACATCCATCAAAATAGGAGTCCTCCTTATAAGACAGATAATGCCGACCTTTAAACATATCTAAACTCACAGAAATAAAATAAATATGGTGAGAGATTAATTTGGAAGCGATGGTTTACAGATCTCAATGCAAACGGGAGAAGCCTCTTGTTACGATCGCAGATGATAACAACACTGTTCATGTTCCGCAGGGTAAGATTACATACATTCACATTTAATCAGTTTAATATGGAGAGATGCACTGAAATGTAGACCTTCGTGTTTCTGACCTACACCATTGCATGAGAACAGTTAGTTATAGTTATTTCGGTTTGTACGTTAGCAGGGACTTTAATCGTAACTTAATGAGAGTTTGACAAACAGAAACTCCTCTCAGGATCCCTGAAGTCAGTGTTACAGTTCCTCAGGCACAGCATTTGAGCATTTTTGTAGCATAAACACCATCAAACCGATGAGAGCTTCGGATTTTCAATGTTTCTCTATGGCGCTGAAACCTAAAGATGTCCGAGTTCCGGTCCCAGCGCAACTGATACTCAACTGCCATTGGCTCATCGGCGTTCGATAGGAGGGGCTTACCGATAGGTCAATTGGGGTCGCTTCAACCCCCAGACTTGGCAACACAGTGCAGTTGAGTTCTGTTGACATTTGACAACTAATGTGTCGCTCCGTGGATCTGATTGGTTGTTGGTCTATCCAATTGTGGTCTTTCCTGGTTCGGTTGAAACACGCCCCATAATCACAGCCCAACGGAGCAGAATCAGACTCAAATTCTGACTAGAATTGAGTATGACGACGTCAGACTACCATACAGACCTTCTCCAGATCCTTCAGGTTTCCGGGCTGTCGCTGGGCAATACGGACTCTCAGCTCCTCCAAAGATGTTTCATTGGGTTCAGGTCTGGAGACTGGCTAGGCCACTCCAGGACCTTGAGATGCGTCTTACAGAGCCACTCCTCAGTTGCCCTGGCTGTGTGTTTCGGGCCGTTGTCATGCTGGAAGCCACGTACCCAGCCACGACCCATCTTCAATGCCCTTACTGAGGGAAGATCTTGCGATACATGGCCCCATCCATCCTCCCCTCAATACAGTGCAGTCGTCATGTCCCCTTTGCAGAAAAGCCTCCCCAAAGAATGTTGTTTCCACCTCCATGATTCACGGTTGGGATGATGTTCTTGGAGTTGTACTCGTCCTTCTTCTTCCTCCAAACACGGCGAGTGGAGTTTAGACCAAAAAGCTCTATTTTTGTCTCATCAGACCACATGACCTTCTCCCATTTCTCCTCTGGATCATCCAGATGGTCATTGGCTAACTTCAGATGGGCCTGGACATCGCTGGCTTGAGCCGGGGGACCTTGCGTGCGCTGCAGGATTTTAATCCATGACGGCGTAGTGTGTTACTAAAAGTGGTCCCAGCTCTCTTCAGGTCATTGAGCAGGTCCTGCCGTGTAGTTCTGGGCTGATCCCTCATCTTCCTCATGATCATTGATGCCCCATGGGGTGAGATCTTGCAGACTGAGGGAGATTGACCGTCATCTTGAACTTCCTCCATTTTCTAATAATTGCGCCAACAGTTGTTGCCTTCTCAACAAGCTGCTTGCCTATTGTCCTGTAGCCCATCCCAGCCTTGTGCAGGTCTACAATTTTATCCCTGATGTCCTTACACAGCTCTCTGCACTTGGCCATTGTGGAGAGGTTGGAGTCGGTTTGATTGAGTGTGTGGACAGGTGTCTTTTATACAGGCAACGAGTTCAAACAGGTGCAGTTAATACAGGTAATGAGTGGAGAACAGGAGGGCTTCTTAAAGGAAAACTAACAGGTCTGTGAGAGCCGGAGTTCTTACTCAGGGTTCCCACTCTTTTTCAGCAGCCATTTTCCAGTACTTTTCCAGGACATTTTCAATTTTACTACGGCGGGAATAAAAGACAAGTGTTGAATTACAAATTTATACATTGTTATATCTAGGTTCAAATGTAATAGAATATAACTGAAAACATTATCTATATTTGGGTTTTCACTTTTGAAGTAAACTTGAGGAAATTCTAAGGAGATTATTTCAGGCTGTGTAAGTGGTTGAGACATTAAGTCTTTTGTCTCTATACAATTTCCTGACTATTTAGCATGACAAGTTTAGAGCAATACTGCCTGAGTGATTGGATTAGCATCTCTGCAGTTGAATGGCACTGTTATGCTGATTGAATCTGGACGAGGGACACAGTTATGTAGGGTGTGTCCTTTACCTACACAACATATGCATTCCTTTTGTTTGAATGTCTCCTCCTATGCTGTATAACCACTCCCCCTAACATATAGATAAATTGCCTTATTTTGTACTGTTAAAATCAGACTGTTTTCGGACGACCTGCAGCACAGAAGGTTCTCATTAAAAGAATCCCTTCTGTCTTGATCCGAAGTCTCCTGGTCTATTCTTCAACAAACAACTGAAGTTCACAACACAAGGATCATGCCAAATATTGCTTTCTAAGTCTTTAAAAGCGGTACAGTTTATTGCCTTTACTTAACAATCCAGCATTTTTCAATATGAGCTCTTAATCACACATTATGACTATGGAAGCTTGTTTACACCACAGAATAGAAAGAAAAGGTAATTGTGACTTTTTATCTCGCTATTCTGACTCTCGCAATTGCGAGTTTACATATTTGTGATATAAACGCAAAAATTGTCGCAATTCTTTTTTCCTCAGAATTTGACTTTATACTTGCAATTGCAGTTTAGATCTCGCAATTCTGAGAAAAGAAGTCAGAATTGCAAGATATAAACTCGCAACTGTGCAAAAAAGTCAATTGTGAAGAAAAGGTCAGAATTGCGAGTTTATATCACACAATTCTGACTTTATAACACACAAATGTGACTTTATATCAAAATTATGTGATTAGTTAGCAGCTTACGAGTTAACATTCACTGCATACATTTGAGGAGTTAATAGTGTTAGCTATTAAACATCATTATTCAAAATACTACTCGCACGCATCAAACTCAGCATTCCTGAACATGTGCTTTCTGCAGCTAGCGCTAATCGTTTGGGCCAGCGATAAACTCTTTATACTCGGCTAAAGAAATAACTTTTTTTTAAAGAATTTTCCCAGACAACAAGATTTTCCAGGACATTTGACATTTTCTCAAATTTTCCATGTGTTTTCCAGAACTGGAAAATTTGTCATCAATTTTCCAGGTTTTCGAGGTTTTCCAGGACGAGTGGGAGCCCTGTTACTGGTTGGTAGGTGATCAAATACTTATGTCATGCAATAAAATGCTAATTCATTATTTAAAAATCATACAATGTGATTTTCTGGATTTTTTAGATTCCGTCTCTCACAGTTGAAGAGTACCTATGATAAAAATTACAGACCTCTACATGCTATGTAAGTGGGAAAACCTGCAAAATCGGCAGTGTATCAAATACTTGTTCTTTTTAGAGAAAAAAATTAGCAAGTGTTTCCTGTTCAGACTTTTATGGCTCGTATAGTGAGACATTTAAACAAGGAAATTAAAATGCCAATACAGCAGATATTGTCAGAATTATGATTGGGTTACAGATATTTGATGCATTTAAACAGAGCTGATTTTCCCGCTGGATTTGATCTAGCTCCATTCATTACCTTGATCTCCAGCAGAGCCGCTCCTCCGGGTGGAGTAGAAGATGTAGTCGACCATCGCCGCTCCTTCGGAGTTCAATGTGGTGACCGCAGCGCTCTGTGTGTCGGGACGGATCTCACTGTAAGCTGACGTCAGGCTCAGCGTGTGATGTAAGGTGTGGCCGAACCTGCAAAAGCACAATCAGATGTCATGGTGAGGAACGGCAGACGCTTTCAACCAGTGGCTGCATGTCCTCTGAGGACCAGCTAACCAAGCAGCTCCCAGCTGGGAAACGCTACACATGCACAGCATAACTGAATTACAACTATTGATTTAAAGCTACACAGTGTGATATTTTCCCCCATCTAGTGGTGAAAAGGTATATGACCATCCACTGAATATTAGTTTCTGTTCCTCTCAATTCCGATTTCGTTTTATCTCTACGGTGGCCGATTTAGTCCAAGATTAACATGGCTTCCAGTTCGACCTCGTCCACATTGGACACGGTGCCATCGAGTGTTAAAACGGCAAAGGCGAAGCTTGAATTTATGGGTATGTCCCTCTTTGGCTAATGTACTTTCAAGATGGAGGAGCAACATGGCGACCCGCATTCGAACCCTTCACCCGTATGTATTTTCAATGGCATATTATAAACTACACATATGACACATAGTACACATATGACCCGCTATGGGCTGCATATGGAGAACTCTGGGGTACCAGCCGAAGGTGGATTTTTAACCCCAGGGTTGCCAAGGGAAAGACACCTGCTCACTGAGGAGGCTTACGGTGGAAATACACATGTGGGGGTCTGGGCTCATAGAGGGCAGACTTACTGGTGTCGGCGTAGACAGTGCTGGAGGAACTCAGGGCTTTCGGGAAGCTCACCTGAGGAATAATCGCACGTATCCAGTCTGTGAAGTGGAATGGCAAGCAAGCGAAGACACCTGAGCCTGGTCCATTACCGGCCACTAGTAGAGGCGAGTACATAGTCGGACACTGGCTCCACTCGGAGATTGTAGAATCTGGCGAATGTGTTCGGTGTCGCCCAGCCTGCAGTTCTGCAGATGTCTGTTAGCGAGGCGCCATGTGCTAAAGCCCAAGAGGAGGCCACACTCCGAGTGGAGTGGGCCCTAACCCCAAGGGGACACGGTCGGCCTTGCTGCTGGTAAGCCAAAACAATGGTGTCCACTATCCAGTGAGATAGCCTTTGCTTTGAGAGAGCTCTTCCCTTCCGCTCTCCACCATAACAGACAAAGAGCTGGGTCCTGAAACACTGCATCATGTCTACATAAGCGCGGAGAGCGCGTACTGGACAGAGCAGTGCCAAGGATGGGTCTGCCTCCTCCAAAGGCAGCGCTTGCAGGTTCACCACCTGGTCTCTGAACGGAGTGGTGGGAACCTTGGGCACATATCCAGGCCGGGGTCTCAGGATCACGTGAGAGTTTGCCGGCCCGAACTCCAGGCACGCTTCATCAACCGAAAATGCTTGCACGTCCCCAACCCTCTTGAAGGAGGCCAATGGGGTCAGTAGCGCTGTCTTCATAGACAAGAACTTAATATCGACTGACCGCAAAGGCTCAAAGGGAGGCCTCTGCAGAGCATCTAAGACTACTGAGAGGTCCCAAGAGGGTACGAATGGAGAGCGAGGAGGATTCAGTCTCCTCGCCCCCCTTTAGGAACCTGATGACCAGGTCGTGCTGACTTACCTTTTTGTTCTCCAAGAGATCGTGGTGGGCAGATATTGCGGCCACATAAACTTTAAGGGTGGAGGGAGACAGTCTTCGCTCCAACCCTTCTTTGAGGAATGAGAGCACAGACCTGATCGGGCATTTCCAGGGGTCTTCTTGGCGGGAAGAACACTAGGTTATGAAGAGGTTCCACTTCAACGCATAGGCATGCCGAGTGGACTCTGCCCTAGCGGAAGTGATGGTAGCAACCACCGTAGATGGTAGGGCACTCAAACTTGCCGCCAAGGTTCCAAGATCGGGACGCGGGTGCCAAAGGGTGCCCCATCTCTGAGTGAAGAGGTCGCGTCTCAGAGGGATAGGCCAGGGAGGGGCTGTCGCAAGGAGTAAGAGTTCGGGGAACCAGGTCCGGCCGTGCCAGTACGGGGCGACCAGAAGGACCTGCTCCTTGTCCTCCCTGACCTCGCACAATAACTGCACGAGAAGGCTCACTGGGGGGACGCATATTCGCGTAGGCCCCGCGGCCAGCTGTGCACCAGTGCATCCGTGCCGAGCCTCGGATGGGAAATAAAATAGCAGCAGAGGGAAGAGTAGTGGGAGGCAAAAGATCTACCTGTGCGTCACCGAACTGTTCCCAAATCAGCTGGACCGACTGGGGATGGGGTCTCCAATCTCCAGGAAGTGGCTGAGACTGTGAGCTCGTCGGCTGCACGGTTCAGTTCTCCCTGGAAATGGACAGCACGAAGGGACCTCAGGTGCTTCTGACTCCATAGGACGAGATGGAGGGAGAGTTGAGACATACGGCGGGAGCATAGATCAGCCTGGAGGTTGATGTACGCTACTGACCGTGTAGTCTGACCGGACTAGTACATGTTGAACCTTCAGCAACACTACGAAGCGATGCAGGGCGAACCGCACTGCCAGCAACTCGATGCAATTGACACGCAGGAGGCGCTGGGGTCTTGTCCAGGAGCCCGCAGCAGCACGTCCATTGCACATATCACCCCAGCCCATGGAGGAGGCATCTGTTGACACAACAATATGCCTGGAAACTCGTCCTAAGGGCCACCGGGTGAGGGTCCGCAGGCAGGCCCGAGTCACTGGGACCCGGAGCGTGCCCGAATGGGTGGCAACCTCCGCACGCATGACTGGGGCCTTTTATTGGGCCCCACCCTGGAGCGCGGACTCCCCGGAAACTGAATCGCGTAGCCGAGCCTGATGGTCTTCGCGCCCCAGCGGACAGTCCCTGAAGCTGTAGCCAGGCTCCCAGGAACTAACCAGCGGGGTCACTCGAACCACAGACGTACCCCGGGTGGGGCAGCGAGGCAGCGTTACTGGCCCGGACATGGGAGGCGTAAGGCGGTAAGCGGGCTGAGGCGACTGAGCCGGCGGCTGGGTGCAGCAGCTGGCCGCCGAGGCAGAATGTGTTACAGCCTCAGTCTGCTCTGGGGCAGCCGAGAACCGTTGGGTGCAGTTCTCAGCCGCACCACCGAAGAGGCAAGCCTGGGATATGGGCGAGTTGAGGAGGCGGGCTCACTCAACCCCCCCACATCACCAAACTTTTTTTTTGGAAGGAGATATCAAGAAAATTCTTTTCCCCCCTGTTTACTGACACCTAGTGGAATCAACAGAACCTTTCTGAAGGGAAATAGACCAAACAGATGAAAAATTAAAGATTTCCAAATAACAAATCAATTAAAAAATAAATCAAAATATGACTTTTTATATATGTTTATCATAAACTTGTGAATAATTACAATATAATATATGCAATATTCCACCACAGTGTTAAAATTTTGAGTGTTTCTCTGTAAAATGAGACAATTTTTATCAATTTACTCCAATGTATGAGGGTAGGGCACTCTTTTAAATTCACATATGCCTAATTCTCTAAAAAATTCTAAATATGCTGCAGAGCTGAAGTCGTTAACGGGGCTAAACCTGAACACCAGCTGACTCACCTTCTACTGAACATGTCCATGTCTTCTGGGTCTGTAAAAAAATAAGAAATTACCATGATTGCAAACACTTCAGACACAAATGCAGAAGTCAGCCACCGTTTCGCTCATTAATGTCCAAACGAGTTTAATGGTGCAATGCTCAAATATGTAATAGTGCATACACGGGATCTTAGTGCTGATTTATGTCAAAACTAGGCGTTAACCGTCCCGAGGAGAGTGCCTGGATCACCTGGGGTTTTGTCTGTGACTCCTGGTATGAGCTCCAGGTCAGCGGGCCGCACACACGCCGCCGGACAGTAACGCAGCTGAAGCATCACGTCATGGCTGTACTGACGATTATCCACCGGGAAAATAACTTCATGCACAGAAATAAACGCATGCATGTTGGGAATCATCAGTGATGATTTGGGTTTCTTAACGATTATATGCATTAATACACACTGAACAAAAAGCAATGCTATGTTTGATTACATATCTTAATATTTTCATGTTGTGCTCCATTCATTTGGGAATAAATCTTGCCGGCTTTGCTCACATGGGGTATTAACAACCTCCAAAGTTTATCACCTTTTTATGCTTCCCAGGTCAAAAATGACCGGCCTACAAAAAAATGGCTTATAAATCTCTCTTTACACTTTGTAATCGCCAAATATTGGAGTCAATATTTCTTATGAACTTGTTTGCAAGTCAGCGCAGGTTTTGTATTTCTTCAATGACTGATCGTAGGCCCCATTTATCGGAGCTCATGCACCAGCGTTTGAGTGAAAAACTCCTAAACAAGCTTATTGACCTCAGAAACCCATACAAAGGACATCCAAAACCTGTGCCAACTGAAAGAAAACAAGTTGACAAAAATATTGATTTGGTAATAATATAGCATAATGAGAGATTTACAAGCGATCTGTCATTTTGATTAATAATAATAGCCTGTATTTTCGATGCAACTGACCTGAAGCTGCGGCCTGTGGTTCTGACCTGTACTGACAGCGGTCACTGATGTCGAGGCTGCTGGGCCACAAGGGGGCGAAAAGCCTTGTGTGATGGACTTTATATGACAAATCCGTCTGTCCTGAAACCTGCAAAGGCAAACAATACATTCACTGCGTTTCCAAAATCACTCATACTAGAGGTACACAACAAGAAATATTGAAAAAAATAGCAATTTTTTGCTGTAAATAAAAAAAAACTATTTTTATTTGAATCTTGATGGGTTCAAATCAAAAGATCAGATGATTCATTTTAAATAAATTAATCTGTATGAATCAGTTACTGATTCACATTATGAAACACTAGAGTTCAAAACTAAAGACTCACACTAATCACACTAATATTAGTAAACACATTTAAATTTTTGACATACACATGTGACGCACATCAGCTCAATTCCATGTCAATATAACAAGCTGTGATGCTATCGATGTGAAACGATTAAACTAAACTGCAGGACGTGCTTGATATTAAACAATTATTAATAGCGCATTAAAGGGGTCATGAACTGAGAAATCAACTTTTTCTTTGAGCCTTTGATATATAAAAGTTCATGGCGATATAAGAATATCCTGTAAGTTTCGGAGCTGAAAACTTCCTTGTGAGTCAAAGAAAAGCTTTTATTGACACCAGACCCAGAAAACGAGAGATCTCAGAATATGTCGACCACTGACGTCATAGAATGCAGAAGCTCCGCCTCAAGCCCCGCCCACCGACTCGTGGAGCTAAACGGGTCGCTACCGATAAACATGCCGGTTCCAGCTCATGCGCGTAAGACACTTTGCGTTTGTTCGCTTCATTTAACCGCGGATTCGTTTGTAAACAAGCCACAGGTGGAGACTGGATTTGCAGACATATTGAGATTAAAACTCAATGCTGTGCTTTTGGATCCGACAGGAACGCTGCAACACACTAATGTGAGTAAAACAGGTTTTTATATGTGTTAGTATTGCATTGTTACAGATCGTATTGATTATGTGTACGTGTGTAACTGAACATACCTTAGCACGCTGGAGAATCCTTTATTTGAGGTGTTATTGGTTCATTTGTGATCTCAAACTTGTGACGTTACGGGCCAGGGCTCGCAAAGCCCAACGTCCCGGGCCTATGTGTTTTTCAGACGGGCTACCAAAACAGCTCGTCGGCAGGCCGGTAATATGTTTAAAATAGTGAAATAACATTCCTTTCTAGCGTGCACATGTGTGTATGTGTGTGTGTGTGTGCCGATCGGGCCGGCCAAGTAATAAATATAAGTATAAATAACATTCCAGTCAATCGCGGGTGGATGAGAGATGAATCATTATGTTTGTTTGATAAAGATATTTTTCGAGTCCTGTGAGCGTTTCTCCAGACACTTTCAAAACAATCCCCACATGTACTGAGGGGAGCTGAAGCTCATTAAATATGCAAATCTTATCCAATCCTAGCTGTGGGCGTTTACTTCCAAGTCTTCAGTGCGGCACGCCGATCAAAACCGACCGTTTCTTGAGAGCCTCAAAACCAGGGCAGAAAATAGCTATTACTTCTTCATTATGATGTTTCTGAATGTAAAAACCACACGAATGTCATAAGTTGACCTCAGACAACAGTATAAAAAAAATTTAAAAGCCAGTTCATAACACCTTTAAAAGCGCATTAAAGGGGTCATGAACTGAGAAATCAAATTTCCCTTAAGCTTTTGACGCATAAGAGGTCATCACACTATAAGAATATCCTGTAAGTTTCAGAACTAAAAACGTCCTTAGTCCAAAAACAGCTTTTATTGTAACCAAGCCCAGAGAACGACTCGTTCAACGCTTACTTCATCATTGCAACTTTGGCCCCGCCCACTAGAGTGTTAGTGAGATGATGAGGAGATAAGAGCGATACAGGACCACTGCACTAAAAATAATCGCAGCAGTGGGCGTTTACAATGGAGTCTCACAGCTGTCAATCACAGCAGTGGGCGTTTACAATGGAGTCTCACAGCTGTCAATCACAGCAGTGGGCGTTTACACTGAAGTCTAACAGCGGCCAATAATAGCAGTGGGCGTTTACACTGAAGTCTCACAGCGGCCAATCACAGCAGTGGGCGTTTACACTGAAGTCTCACAGCGGCCAATCACAGCAGTGGGCGTTTACACTGAAGTCTCACAGCCGTCAATCACAGCAGTGGGCGTTTACACTGAAGTCTCACAGCGGCCAATCACAGCAGTGGGCGTTTACACTGAAGTCTCACAGCGGCCAATCGCAGCAGTGGGCATTTACACTGAAGTATCACAGCAGACCAATCGCAGCAGTGGGCGTTTACACTGAAGTCTCACAGCGGCCAATCGCAGCAGTGGGCGCTTACACTGAAGTCTAACAGCGGCCAATCACAGCAGTGGGCGTTTACACTGAAGTCTCACAGCTGTCAATCGCAGCAGTGGGCGTTTACACTGAAGTCTAACAGCTGTCAATCACAGCAGTGGGCGTTTACACTGAAGTCTAACAGCTGTCAATCACAGCAGTGGGCGTTTACACTGAAGTCTAACAGCTGTCAATCACAGCAGTGGGCGTTTACACTGAAGTCTCACAGCGGCCAATCACAGCAGTGGGCGTTTACACTGAAGTCTCACAGCTGTCAATCGCAGCAGTGGGCGTTTACACTGAAGTCTCACAGCTGTCAATCACAGCAGTGGGCGTTTACACTGAAGTCTCACAGCGGTCAATCACAGCAATGGGCGTTTACACTGAAGTCTCACAGCTGTCAATCACAGCAGTGGGCGTTTACACTGAAGTCTCACAGCGGCCAATCACAGCAATGGGCGTTTACACTGAAGTCTCACAGCTGTCAATCACAGCAGTGGGCGTTTACACTGAAGTCTCACAGCGGCCAATCACAGCAGTGGGCGTTTACACTGAAGTCTCACAGCTGTCAATCACAGCAGTGGGCGTTTACACTGAAGTCTAACAGCTGTCAATCATAGCAGTGGGCGTTTACACTGAAGTCTCACAGCTGTCAATTACAGCAGTGGGCGTTTACACTGAAGTCTCACAGCGGCCAATCATAGCAGTGGGCGTTTACACTGAAGTCTCACAGCGGCCAATCATAGCAGTGGGTGTTTACACTGAAGTCTCACAGCCGTCAATCACAGCAGTGGGCGTTTACACTGAAGTCTCACAGCTGTCAATCACAGCAGTGGGCGTTTACACTGAAGTCTAACAGCCGTCAATCACAGCAGTGGGCGTTTACACTGAAGTCTCACAGTGATCAATCACAGCAGTGAGCGTTTACACTGAAGTCTAACAGCGGCCAATCACAGCAGTGGGCGTTTACACTGAAGTCTCACAGCTGTCAATTACAGCAGTGGGCGTTTACACTGAAGTCTCACAGCCGTCAATAACAGCAGTGAGCGTTTACACTGAAGTCTCACAGCGACCAATCATAGCAGTGGGCGTTTACACTGAAGTCTCACAGCTGTCAATCACAGCAGTGGGCGTTTACACTGAAGTCTCACAGCCGTCAATCACAGCAGTGGGCGTTTACACTGAAGTCTCACAGCCGTCAATCACAGCAGTGGGCGTTTACACTGAAGTCTCACAGCCGTCAATCACAGCAGTGGGCGTTTACACTGAAGTCTCACAGCCGTCAATCACAGCAGTGGGCGTTTACACTGAAGTCTCACAGCGGCCAATCACAGCAGTGGGCGTTTACACTGAAGTCTCACAGCTGTCAATCACAGCAGTGGGCGTTTACACTGAAGTCTAACAGCCGTCAATCACAGCAGTTGGCGTTTACACAGAAGTCTCACAGCCGTCAATCACAGCAGTTGGCGTTTTCACTGAGGCCTCACAGTGGCCAATCAAAGCAGTGGGCGTTTACACTGAAGTCTCACAGCGGCCAATCACAGCAGTGGGCGTTTACACTGAAGTCTCACAGCCGTCAATCACAGCAGTGGGCGTTTACACTGAAGTCTCACAGCCGTCAATCACAGCAGTGGGCGTTTACACTGAAGTCTAACAGCCGTCAATCACAGCAGTGGGCGTTTACACTGAAGTCTCACAGCCGTCAATCACAGCATTGGGCGTTTACACTGAAGTCTCACAGCCGTCAATCACAGCAGTGGGCGTTTACACTGAAGTCTAACAGCCGTCAATCACAGCAGTGGGCGTTTACACTGAAGTCTCACAGCCGTCAATCACAGCATTGGGCGTTTACACTGAAGTCTCACAGCTGTCAATCACAGCAGTGGGCATTTACACTGAAGTCTAACAGCCGTCAATCACAGCAGTGGGCGTTTACACTGAAGTCTCACAGCCGTCAATCACAGCATTGGGCGTTTACACTGAAGTCTCACAGCCGTCAATCACAGCAGTGGGCGTTTACACTGAAGTCTAACAGCGGCCAATCACAGCAGTGGGCGTTTACACTGAAGTCTCACAGCCGTCAATCACAGCATTGGGCGTTTACACTGAAGTCTAACAGCCGTCAATCACAGCATTGGGCGTTTACACTGAAGTCTAACAGCGGCCAATCATAGCAGTGGGCGTTTACACTGAAGTCTAACAGCGGCCAATCACAGCAGTGGGCGTTTACACTGAAGTCTCACAGCCGTCAATCACAGCATTGGGCGTTTACACTGAAGTCTAACAGCGGCCAATCATAGCAGTGGGCGTTTACACTGAAGTCTCACAGCCGTCAATCACAGCATTGGGCGTTTACACTGAAGTCTAACAGCCGTCAATCACAGCATTGGGCGTTTACACTGAAGTCTCACAGCCGTCAATCACAGCAGTGGGCGTTTACACTGAAGTCTCACAGCCGTCAATCACAGCAGTGGGCGTTTACACTGAAGTCTCACAGCCGTCAATCACAGCAGTGGGCGTTTACACTGAAGTCTCACAGCCGTCAATCACAGCATTGGGCGTTTACACTGAAGTCTAACAGCCGTCAATCACAGCAGTGGGCGTTTACACTGAAGTCTCACAGCTGTCAATCACAGCATTGGGCGTTTACACTGAAGTCTAACAGCCGTCAATCACAGCAGTGGGCGTTTACACTGAAGTCTCACAGCTGTCAATCACAGCATTGGGCGTTTACACTGAAGTCTCACAGCTGTCAATCACAGCAGTGGGCGTTTACACTGAAGTCTCACAGCTGTCAATCACAGCAGTGGGCATTTACACTGAAGTCTCACAGCTGTCAATCACAGCAGTGGGCGTTTACACTGAAGTCTCACAGCTGTCAATCACAGCAGTGGGCGTTTACTAGGGGTGGTGAAAAAAATCGATTATCGATTAATCGTGAGTATGTTATGGACGAGCATGAATCGATCATTAAATTTTCAAAAATCAATTTTTTTATTTATCTAAACCTGACACTACCACCGTGTGTGTGTGTGTGTGTTCATTAGATAAATGTAAATCTGTCGTTAATGCTGAGATGATTCTGAGTGAACACTCTAGAAATCCTCCCGCCTCGCCTCCTCTGGAGCTCAGGCACATTAGCATTAGCGCGTTAGCACGGCTCAGATTCGCGCACAAACACAGAATAAACGCCTTCAATCCGCAGATTTATGAGCGCTTCAGATGAGCGAGCGCGACACACATCGACGCGCACATTCGCGGGAATAAAGGCGATCCTGAGGACGCGATGAGCGGATCACACACACACACACACACACACACACACACACACACACAGCCGGACTGATGCTGGAAACACACCGCCGCTCCGCTGCACCGACCCGCGGCTCCCGCTCACGGAACCGAACGGGCCTCGACACTCCTCCGACACGAACCCGTTTTTCTTCTGTCGTTTTTTTCCCCTTTTGTCTTTCTCACGTCAGGAAACGAACGAGAGGAGCTCGAGCGGTCCACGCGCTCCCGCCCCCCTCACGCGCGCACCGCATCCATCACTCTTGACATTTTGTCACTGTGTTCTCCAGTACAGTATATAAGCTGAAGCTACAGTAAGTTGTTCAAAAATGTTCATTTTGTCTTCTTAATGATTAAATTGGACAATTTTCTTCTAGAAAGACAAGGTGTTTAGGTGGAGAAGAAACTTCTTCTTTACCTTGACATGTTTCGACTGCAACCTGCAGTCTTCCTCCACCTGAACACGTTGTCTTTCTAGAAGAAAATTGTCCAATTTCTACAGTATGTTGGTTCTGATCTACTTCCTAAAGGAAATAAGCCTTTCATTTATTTGTTATTGTTTAGTTCAACTTGATGAGTCACAACACAATGTGATGTATTCATTTCTGTGTAACTACACGACACTACACGACAAGTGCTTTGAGTTGTTGTTACTCAATAAAAGAGTTAAGTAATTCAGTAGCTGACTTTTTTTTTATACTGCAATCACTTTGTAGTGTATTTTCGTTTACTGTTGTGAAATGGAAAATCAATAATCGCTAATCGAGAATCGTTAATAATCGAAAATCGACTGTAATCGAATCGGGACTTCAATAATCGTAATCGTAATCGAATCGAATCGGGAAATCATACAGATTAACCACCCCTAGCGTTTACACTGAAGTCTAACAGCGGCCAATCACAGCAGTGGGCGTTTACACTGAAGTCTAACAGCGGCCAATCACAGCAGTGGGCATTTACACTGAAGTCTAACAGCGGCCAATCATAGCAGTGGGCGCTTACACTGAAGTCTCACAGCGGCCAATCACAGCAGTGGGCGTTTACACTGACGTCTCACAGCGGCCAATCACAGCAGTGGGTGTTTACACTGAAGTCTAACAGCGGCCAATCACAGCAGTGGGCGTTTACACTGAAGTCTAACAGCGGCCAATCACAGCAGTGGGCGTTTACACTGAAGTCTCACAGCGGCCAATCACAGCAGTGGGCGTTTACACTGAAGTCTCACAGCGGCCAATCACAGCAGTGGGCGTTTACACTGAAGTCTAACAGCGGCCAATCACAGCAGTGGGCGTTTACACTGAAGTCTAACAGCGGCCAATCACAGCAGTGGGCATTTACACTGAAGTCTAACAGCGGCCAATCATAGCAGTGGGCGCTTACACTGAAGTCTCACAGCGGCCAATCACAGCAGTGGGCGTTTACACTGACGTCTCACAGCGGCCAATCACAGCAGTGGGTGTTTACACTGAAGTCTAACAGCGGCCAATCACAGCAGTGGGCGTTTACACTGAAGTCTAACAGCGGCCAATCACAGCAGTGGGCGTTTACACTGAAGTCTCACAGCGGCCAATCACAGCAGTGGGCGTTTACACTGAAGTCTCACAGCGGCCAATCACAGCAGTGGGCGTTTACACTGAAGTCTAACAGCGGCCAATCACAGCAGTGGGCGTTTACACTGAAGTCTAACAGCGGCCAATCACAGCAGTGGGCGTTTACACTGAAGACTCACAGCTGTCAATCACAGCAGTGGGCGTTTACACTGAAGTCTAACAGCGGCCAATCACAGCAGTGGGCGTTTACACTGAAGTCTAACAGCGGCCAATCACAGCAGTGGGCGTTTACACTGAAGTCTAACAGCGGCCAATCACAGCAGTGGGCGTTTACACTGAAGTCTAACAGCTGTCAATCACAGCAGTGGGCGTTTACACTGAAGTCTAACAGCGGCCAATCACAGCAGTGGGCGTTTACACTAAAGTCTCACAACTGTCAATCACAGCAGTGGGCGTTTACACTGAAATCTCACAGCGGCCAATCACAGCAGTGGGCGTTTACACTGAAGTCTATCAGCAGACACGCCCCTTCAAACAGCGTTCAAATCAGAGACTAAAATCACGGTAGGAATGCCTTTAATTTCTAAATTATGACATACTAACATTATAAAAAACAATAAAACAATGCAGTTCATGACCCCTTTAAGCTGCAAATGAGATCCTGTTCCCTAGGCGGCTTTCTGTGTGATTATATTAATCATTTTAATCTCCAGTATCATATCTTGGTCCTGCAGTCACACAAAACAGTAAAGTGTCACTCACCATCCAGGTGGGTAACCCGTGGTAGTAGAGCTGTCCGGTGGTGATGAACGTCCACAGAGGGCTGCTGGGTAAAGAGTTAAAGTCCCCGCATAAAATAACCTCACAGCGTCTTCCTTCACTCCGGCACTTCTGGACCATGATGTCGATCTCAGCGAACACGATGGCCAGCTGGGCCAGCTTCACATCGCCTCTCCTGGGGTTGAACAGCAGGTGTGTGTTGGCCACACATATGGGGCGGAGCGCCTCCATCTGCCCTGCCATTGGCTGGAGGAGCAGCACGATGCCCACGTTGTCCCGATCCAGCAGCTCGCAGTCCGGTCGGCGAAACTCCAGCAAGTTGACGGAAAGCTGGGTGAAGCGCTCGCTGGAATAACACACAGCACAGCCGTCCGTTTTGTTTCCCGTGCGGCGCTTGTAGATGCAGGTGTAACCTTGAGAAAGAGAGACAACTTGATTCAATGGGTGATTAAAGGGTTAGTTCACCCAAAAATGTAAATTCTGTCATTAATGACTGAGCCTCATGTGGTTGGACACCCGTCAGACCTCCGTTCATCTTCAGACACAAATGAAGATATTTTAGTGTAAATCTGATGCTCTGAAAGGCCTCCATTGGCTCAACTTTACACTCTCAAGACCCTTAAAAGACACTAAAGACGTCGATACAAAGTCCATCTCACTACAGCGGCTCTACAATAACTTTATGAATCGGCGAGAAATAACGACATATATTGTGATGACAATTTCAAAACACGGCCTCATGAAGCTTCGAAGCGTTATGAATCAGTGAGTCGAATCATGATTCGGATCGCGTGTCAAACCGTCAAACTGCTGAAATCGCGTGACTTTGGCGATTCAAACTGCTGAATCGACTCACTGATTCATAAAGCTTCGAAGCTTCATGAGGCCGTGTTTTGAAATCGTCATCACTATATAAGTCGTTATTTCTCGCCGATTCATAAAGTTATTGTAGAGCCGCTGTAGTGAGATGGACTTTGTAACTTTAGTCTTTAGTGTCTTTTAAGGGTCTTGAGAGTGTAAAGTTGAGCCAATGGAGGCCTTTCAGAGCATCAGATTTACACTAAAATATCTTCATTTGTGTCTGAAGATGAACGGAGGTCTGACGGGTGTCCAACCACATGAGGGGAAGTAATTAATGACAGAATTTTCATTTTTGGGTGAAATAACCCTTTAAGAGCAAACAGACTCACACCCGTCTGACTGATTTCAACACATGGAGGAAGTTGTGCAGTTGTGCATGTGAAAAATGTCCATTTGGTGATTTAATTGTTGACAATTTGCACTAAATGACAAACAGTGTCTTCAAATACAACAACAAGCCTGTCCGATCCCCTTTTATACTGCATAAGAAGCCATGGAGTGACATTTATTATCAGGGTTGAAAACACACTTAAAAGATTAGTTCACTTTTAAATAAACTTTTGCTGATAATTTACTCACCCCATGTCCTCCAACATGTCCATGTCTTTCTTTCTGCAGTCGAAAATAAATTATGTTTTTTGATGAAAACATTCCAGGATTGTTCTCCATATAATGGACTTCAATGGGCTCCAAACGGTCCAAATGACAGTTTCAGTGCAGCTTCAAAGGGCTTTAAACGACACCAGATGATGAATAAGGGTCTGATCTAGCCAAACCATCAGTTTCTGTGAGAAACCCAGCAGTATTTATGATATTATTTTACCTCTTATCAGACGAACGTGATCATCTCTGAGCTCCGCCATAACTTCCGCTAAGTGAGGTCAAAATACGAGCGTGGTCATAGATATATCGATCGTAGATGCCTCATTCTACTGATGCGTGCGGGCACTAATGAGGCATCTACGTATACATCTATGACCACGCTCTTATTTTGACCTCACTCAGCGGAAGTTATGGCGGAGCTCAGAGATGATCACGCTTGTCTGAAAAGAGGTAAAATAATAGCATAAATACTGCTGGGTTTCTCTCAGAAACTGATGGTTTGTCTAGATCAGACCCTTATTCATCATCTGGTGTCGTTTAAAGCCCTTTGAAGCTGCACTGAAACTGTCATTTGGACCTTGAACCGTTTGGAGCCCATTGAAGTCCATTATATGGAGAACAATCCTGGACTGTTTTCATCAAAAAACGTAATTTCTTTTCGACTGCAGAAAGAAAGACATGGACATCTTGGATGACACGGGGTGAGTAAATTATCAGCAAAAGTTTATTTAAAACTGAACTAATCCTTTAATAATGAATTCCAGAGTACACTCGCTTAACCTCTTAAACTCTGCGGACCCTGTACAGGTTCCTCTGGGAGCATTTCCGCCTGGATTTGGCCGACCCAAATGTAAAAGCTTCCCATACACACACACACACACACACACACACACACACACACACACACACACACACACACACACACACACACACACAGTGTCTCTAAACACACAATACTGGTGTCATTTTACAGGAAACCCTCTGAAGTTTCATAAAGCACTGCTAAAAGTGATAAACATGTGAGTATGTGTTGTCTGAGCTGTAATAACCCCACACAAAAAAGAGGCGCTTTTTGATTTTTTGGTTATAAATTGATTGTTGAAAGTGTGTAACTCAGGCCCTGTGAGCTCTAGCACCCTGCAGACAGTTTGGGCTGTAAACACTAGATTACAGAAAATACTGGAAATAAGAAGTGTGCGTGGATCATGTGTGCAATATTTATTCAAATGGCTCTGATGGGAGGTCAACTCCCTTTATGTGCGGCACCTCACCCATGTCAGTCAGGACCGGATACATCTGCTCAAGAAAGTGATCTTCTTGAACTTCTTGAAGACAAAGAATCTGTCCATAATAGGAAATATTGATATTAGTACAACAGTCGAGTGCCGGAAGTAAAAACTCATTCATTTCTACATACTGGAATTGATTTTAATGATAACTTATGAATCTTTAAAGAAAAACCATGGGATAAAAAAACTATATTTGGCCTGAAAAACTACATTACCCATGATGCTGTGCAGAAAGTTCCACCAATCAGGGTCGCAGCGAGCAAATTGTGCCAAAAGAGCTCTTTAGCTTTTGAGTTTGAGTTTGTTTCCCTACGCTCTAAAAATACTTTGTGTGTGTATATACCTATCAGGCATAACATTATGACCACTGAAAGTGAATAACACTGATGATCTGTTAGTGGGCGGGATATATTAGACAGCAAGTGAACATTTCGTTCTCAGAGTTGATGTGTTAGAAGCAGGAAAAATGGGCATGCGTAAGGATTTGAGCGAGTTTGACAAGGGCCAGATTGTGACGGCTAGACGACTGGGTCAGAGCATCTCCAAAACTGCAGCTCTTGTGGGGTGTTCCCGGTCTACAGTGGTCAATCTCTATCAAAAGTGAAGGACCAGTGGAGAACCGGCCACAGGGTCATGGAGGACCAGTGGAGAACCGGCCACAGGGTCATGAAGGACCAGTGGAGAACCGGCCACAGGGTCATGAAGGACCAGTGGAGAACTGGCCACAGGGTCATGGAGGACCAGTGGAGAACCGGCCACAGGGTCATGGAGGACCAGTGGAGAACTGGCCACAGGGTCATGAAGGACCAGTGGAGAACTGGCCACAGGGTCATGAAGGACCAGTGGAGAACCGGCCACAGGGTCATGGAGGACCAGTGGAGAACCGGCCACAGGGTCATGGAGGACCAGTGGAGAACCGGCCACAGGGTCATGAAGGACCAGTGGAGAACCGGCCACAGGGTCATGAAGGACCAGTGGAGAACCGGCCACAGGGTCATGAAGGACCAGTGGAGAACCGGCCACAGGGTCATGAAGGACCAGTGGAGAACTGGCCACAGGGTCATGGAGGACCAGTGGAGAACCGGCCACAGGGTCATGGAGGACCAGTGGAGAACCGGCCACAGGGTCATGGAGGACCAGTGGAGAACTGGCCACAGGGTCATGAAGGACCAGTGGAGAACCGGCCACAGGGTCATGGAGGACCAGTGGAGAACCGGCCACAGGGTCATGAAGGACCAGTGGAGAACCGGCCACAGGGTCATGAAGGACCAGTGGAGAACCGGCCACAGGGTCATGAAGGACCAGTGGAGAACCGGCCACAGGGTCATGAAGGACCAGTGGAGAACCGGCCACAGGGTCATGGAGGACCAGTGGAGAACTGGCCACAGGGTCATGAAGGACCAGTGGAGAACCGGCCACAGGGTCATGAAGGACCAGTGGAGAACCGGCCACAGGGTCATGAAGGACCAGTGGAGAACCGGCCACAGGGTCATGAAGGACCAGTGGAGAACCGGCCACAGGGTCATGGAGGACCAGTGGAGAACCGGCCACAGGGTCATGGAGGACCAGTGGAGAACCAGCCACAGGGTCATGAAGGACCAGTGGAGAACCGGCCACAGGGTCATGGAGGACCAGTGGAGAACCAGCCACAGGGTCATGAAGGACCAGTGAAGAACCGGCCACAGGGTCATGGAGGACCAGTGGAGAACCGGCCACAGAGTCATGGAGGACCAGTGGAGAACCGGCCACAGGGTCATGGAGGACCAGTGGAGAACCGGCCACAGGGTCATGAAGGACCAGTGGAGAACCGGCCACAGGGTCATGGAGGACCAGTGGAGAACCGGCCACAGGGTCATGAAGGACCAGTGGAGAACCGGCCACAGGGTCATGAAGGACCAGTGGAGAACCGGCCACAGGGTCATGAAGGACCAGTGGAGAACCGGCCACAGGGTCATGAAGGACCAGTGAAGAACCGGCCACAGGGTCATGAAGGACCAGTGAAGAACCGGCCACAGAGTCATGGAGGAACAGTGGAGAACCGGCCACAAGGTCATGGAGGACCAGTGGAGAACCGGCCACAGGGTCATGAAGGACCAGTGGAGAACCGGCCACAGGGTCATGAAGGACCAGTGGAGAACCGGCCACAGGGTCATGAAGGACCAGTGAAGAACCGGCCACAGGGTCATGGAGGACCAGTGAAGAACCGGCCACAGGGTCATGGAGGACCAGTGGAGAACCGGCCACAGAGTCACGAAGGACCAGTGGAGAACCGGCCACAGGGTCACGGAGGACCAGTGGAGAACCGGCCACAGGGTCATGGAGGACCAGTGGAGAACCGGCCACAGGGTCATGGAGGACCAGTGGAGAACCGGCCACAGGGTCACGGAGGACCAGTGGAGAACCGGCCACAGGGTCACGGAGGACCAGTGGAGAACCGGCCACAGGGTCACGGAGGACCAGTGGAGAACCGGCCACAGGGTCACGGAGGACCAGTGGAGAACCGGCCACAGGGTCATGAAGGACCAGTGGAGAAGCGACCACAGGGTCATGGAGGACCAGTGGAGAACCGGCCACAGGGTCATGGAGGACCAGTGGAGAACCGGCCACAGGGTCATGAAGGACCAGTGGAGAACCGGCCACAGGGTCATGGAGGACCAGTGGAGAACCGGCCACAGGGTTATGAAGGACCAGTGGAGAACCGGCCACAGGGTCATGGAGGACCAGTGGAGAACCGGCCACAGGGTCATGGAGGACCAGTGGAGAACCGGCCACAGGGTCATGGAGGACCAGTGGAGAACCGGCCACAGGGTCATGGAGGACCAGTGGAGAACCGGCCACAGGGTTATGAAGGACCAGTGGAGAACCGGCCACAGGGTCATGAAGGACCAGTGGAGAACCGGCCACAGGGTCATGAAGGACCAGTGGAGAACCGACCACAGGGTCATGGAGGACCAGTGGAGAACCGGCCACAGGGTCATGGAGGACCAGTGGAGAACCGGCCACAGGGTCATGAAGGACCAGTGGAGAACCGACCACAGGGTCATGGAGGACCAGTGGAGAACCGGCCACAGGGTCATGGAGGACCAGTGGAGAACCGGCCACAGGGTCATGGAGGACCAGTGGAGAACCGGCCACAGGGTCATGAAGGACCAGTGGAGAACCGGCCACAGGGTCATGGAGGACCAGTGGAGAACCGGCCACAGGGTCATGGAGGACCAGTGGAGAACCGGCCACAGGGTTATGAAGGACCAGTGGAGAACCGGCCACAGGGTCATGAAGGACCAGTGGAGAACCGGCCACAGGGTCATGAAGGACCAGTGGAGAACCGACCACAGGGTCATGGAGGACCAGTGGAGAACCGGCCACAGGGTCATGGAGGACCAGTGGAGAACCGGCCACAGGGTCATGAAGGACCAGTGGAGAACCGACCACAGGGTCATGGAGGACCAGTGGAGAACCGGCCACAGGGTCATGGAGGACCAGTGGAGAACCGGCCACAGGGTCATGGAGGACCAGTGGAGAACTGGCCACAGGGTCATGGAGGACCAGTGGAGAACCGGCCACAGGGTCATGAAGGACCAGTGGAGAACCGGCCACAGGGTCATGGAGGACCAGTGGAGAACCGGCCACAGGGTCATGAAGGACCAGTGGAGAACCGGCCACAGGGTCATGGAGGACCAGTGGAGAACCGGCCACAGGGTCATGAAGGACCAGTGGAGAACCGGCCACAGGGTCATGGAGGACCAGTGGAGAACCGGCCACAGGGTCATGAAGGACCAGTGGAGAACCGGCCACAGGGTCATGGAGGACCAGTGGAGAACCGGCCACAGGGTCATGGAGGACCAGTGGAGAACCGGCCACAGGGTCATGAAGGACCAGTGGAGAACCGACCACAGGGTCATGGAGGACCAGTGGAGAACCGGCCACAGGGTCATGGAGGACCAGTGGAGAACCGGCCACAGGGTCATGAAGGACCAGTGGAGAACCGGCCACAGGGTCATGAAGGACCAGTGGAGAACCGGCCACAGGGTCATGGAGGACCAGTGGAGAACCGGCCACAGGGTCATGGAGGACCAGTGGAGAACCGGCCACAGGGTCATGAAGGACCAGTGGAGAACCGGCCACAGGGTCATGAAGGACCAGTGGAGAACCGGCCACAGGGTCATGGAGGACCAGTGGAGAACCGGCCACAGGGTCATGGAGGACCAGTGGAGAACCGGCCACAGGGTCATGGAGGACCAGTGGAGAACCGGCCACAGGGTCATGGGCGGCCGAGGCTCATTGATGCCCGTGTGGTCGATCAAACAGATTAGCTACTGGAGCGCAAACTGCTACAAAAGTTAATGCTGGTTCTGATAGAAAGGGCTCAGAATAGACAGAGCATCTCAGTTTGAGGCGTATACCCATGCTGACCCTTGTCCACCACCAAAAGCGACACAATATTAGGTCATAATGTTATGCCTGATCGGTGTATATATTGCATAAGGCTTAAAATATATTACTGCTGTGATTCTCCCCGTAGCTGGTTGGTTTCAAGGCTTATAATGCTCTAATGAGGACTCTCTGTGGTCTTACGTCCGGTTGCCAGATCTGCAGCTCCGTCAGGATGGCCTGGAGCCGGACGTCCCACAGCAACACGTCCTCAGGGCAGTGAGTGTACAGATCCGGGTTCCCTTCCAGCAGATCCGGAGCCAGGATGTTGTACGACATGATGCTGAAGTCAAACGCAGCAGCTGCGTCAGCGTGGGTTTCACTCAGGTCCTCCCACACTCGCCACATCACTTGGAAAGAGCGAAAGGGACATCATATTTGACATCATGTTTTTGTTTCTACTGGTCTGAAAGAAGACAAAATCTGGAAGCAACAGCTCAAAGCTGTCCAGTGCATGAGGTTTTATCTTGCCTTGAGGCTTGTAAAATGATTTTTAAATAAAAGGACAAATGTATATTTTTTAGGGCTGTCAAAAGATTAATCACGATTAATCACATCCAAAATAAAAGTTTGTGTTTACATAATATATGTGTGTGTACTCTGTATAGTTATTATTTATATATAAATACACACACAAGCATGTATATATTTAAGAAATATTTGCATACTGTATTTATAAAATGTATATTGTATATAAATATAAATATTTTATATATAAATGTAATACTTTTTTCTTAAATATATACATGCTTGTGCATATATATATATATATATATATATATATATATATATATATATATATATATATATATATATATATATATAATTATTATACAGAGTACACACACGTATATTATGTAAACACCAACTTTTATTTTGGATTTTCGCGATTAATCTTTTGACAGCCCTAATATTTTTGTCTACAAAATTCATTTCAGTAATCAAAGCGGACACCGGTTGCACCAATTGTGTGTAAGTTACAACTTGGCCTAGTTTTGATGTAAATGGGCACTAAGTTACAACTTACGCACTACTAAATATTTTTGTGTTGCACCATTAAACTTAGTTGAAGCGTAACTCTACGTATAAACTAAATATTTCCGGATGCCTCCGATCAGGAGTAATGGCTGGAATAATAAAGCAGACTGACTGAACTGCATAATAAACTTTGTTTTACATGACAGACTTCAATTCTTTACACATTTATGATAATGCTGACATTTACACTCGCTTACATTTTAAGAGAGAAAACATTATGTGAATAGATTACTTTATTTGCAGCTTTTCAACACGAAACCATCCAAAACTGAGTGAATCTGTCCCATCAGTCCGTGTTGTGCATGTCATGATGTCAAATAAAATCAGTCATAATCAATAAATGTAATTTTCTTATGTTTTTTTGTTTTTGTTTCAGTATTTATTTATTGATCCTTGTTAATGTCGTTTCATATACTGAATGCTTCTGAATGTTATTTATATATAAAAGCACTTATGTTATTCATGATTAAGTATATTTAATGGAAACTTATTTTTACCGTTGGTTACGTGAGGCAAAAGAAGTTATAATAATGAAGGATAAACTGAAATTCACGGTATTTCAACACAACTTCTGCGCACGTATCTGAAGGCTGCTATTGGATCATTGAGGGTAAACGTCATATTATGCGACTTTACGGAGAGCTTACGACCTACTAGTTACGTTCTGCCTTAAGAAGAAATGGTGCAACCGAAAAAAGTAAAGAGTTAGTTACAAACTATCTAGTAGTTACTAAGCCTCTAGTAGAGTTAGACCGATATATCGGGCCGATATTTGCGATCTTTTTGCGATTTGCATTTTTACGTGTATTGGCAGATATAAGGCTGCAGCGTTCGCCGATATTTTTTCCCCTGCATTATTTACAGACAGGCGTCCACAGGGCAGCTCTCACCGTCTTCAAACTGTCTCGCTCTCCCTCGCGCATTTTAATCAAAATCAATTGAGAATTGACACAATGGTAAAAGGTGGAAAGACTGAAGTTTCACGTGGAGCATTGGGAGATTTTTTCCTGAATTACCGCTGGTGTTGCTCTACAAGAGATTAAGTGAAGTGCACCTACACTCTAAACAATGCTGGGTTAAAAATAACCCAAGTTGGGGTGAAAATTGACTAACCCATCAATTGGGTTGTTTTAAGCAAACATTTAACCCAACCGCTGGGTCAAAACAACCCAATTGCTGGGTTAGTCCATATTCAACCCAACTTGGGTTATTTTTAACCCAGCATTTTTTATGTGGCGTTCACACCGGACGCGATTCGCGCGAATAATTTGCGCTAATCGTGCGAAGGTGGACGCTTGAACATTTTGAGTTTACTCGCTTCAATTGCGCGTGAAATTTGTGTGAATCGCGCGTGACATTCACTGCACAACAGACGTGATTCTCCTCATGGGCGGGGCTTCTGCCAGCGGCTCGTCTCGTTGAGAAATGGCTGACATGGGCTGTGTCACATGTCTTTTTTTTGTTAAAATCTACTGTTAATGTGACAAAACGTAGTTTTAAGACTTTTTCAGTCGATAATGTAGTTGTTTAAAGCTCAAATGTGTGGTTTATTTATATAAAGAGTGCCTATTTGAACATGTGATCTGGTGTTTTGGGAGTTGTGAGCTCCAGTGGATCAGCTCAGCTCATTAACCCGGTGAGATCAGCCTTTCCTCAGCCAGTCCTTCTGCCGCTGGCTCTGATGTCTCTGTGGCGGCTCCAGATATAATTTGTCTTGTAACGGCCGATCTTTGGTCTCATGGATCTATAATTTGTTCCCTGGCAAATCGTTTAGGCTGAGGGAAGTGAAGTTTCATTACTTTATATTTTTAGGCTATAACTGTACGTTACAGTTGCAACGTTAGCCAGCTAGCACTGACTTTGAATGTTTGAGTGAATTGTTTGCTTTATTTCATGTATAGCTTGTTATACATTATTTATACTTTTGTATTATTGATCATACATAAACTTGCATTTAACAAAAAGAGACTGGGTTGTGTTTCATGTCATTTAATGTTATCACAGTGATAATCATATTGCCTGAACCAGATATTAATATACAGATTTTCTCCTCATTGTTGTCACTACTAGAGCAAGCTCCTGATTGGTTAACGCGGCGCGAAATATCCGCCAAAGTTCAGATTTTTCAACTTGAGCGATTCGTGCGAATTGCGCGTTCAAAACGCTCAATTCGCGTCCTTCGCGCCGCCTCAATCGCGCGAATCGCGCCGCAGAATGCCATTTTGCTTCTCTGCATTGACTTAACATGTAAATCACTCGCGCGAATCGCGTCGCCATTAGAGTGTAGCCATTAAATGACAAGGTTGTAAATAGTTTTAAATGAAGTATAGTACAGTCAGTGTGCACTTTATTATGCTGCTTGCTTGTTGATAATGTGTGCAATAGTGTCATTATTTTATTTATGCTTAAATATTTATTTTCAGAATTTATTTTCACCACTGAACTCTTTTTTTCTTGTTCTACCTCACCTGTTTTTACTATTTGTTAAATATTGTTTTTTTTAGTTCAATAAATGTTCTTTTTTTAAATTGTTATCATCATGATCATTGTGTCATTTTTTTATGTTGTAAATTGAGGGAGCAAAAGCAATATCGGCTCCAAATAACGGCTCAAGAAAATCGGCAGCTCGTATCGTCATCGGCTAAGGCTGATGAAAAAAAATCGGTATCGGCACTAAAAAATCCATATCGGTCGATCCCTAGCCTCTAGTGTGGACTTTACGTTCCAATTTAAGAAAGAACTTACGAACGACTGGTGCAACCCTACCCTGAAATCTTGTGTCTGGAAGAGTGTATGTTTTATATAATCGCACCTTCAATACTGTCCTGGTTTTGAAGCGCAGGATAGTAGCTGAGGTCAGGAAACTGCACATACGGGCAATAGGACATCTGTGCCAGTCCCAGGCCGGTGGGGAAGTGCCAGCCGACCGGCTCCACTGCGGTCTGAACCCGCTCAGAGTCTGCAAGCAGAGCCGCCAGATCAAACACCGGGCAGCCCGTCTGGACCAGAGCCGCACACACAGCGCCAGGAGCAACGTCCGCCTTATGGTCTTCATCTCCAGCGCCCGCCGCCAGACACTGAGACCCTGAGCTGGCATGAGCCTGGGCGTGACCCTGAAGCTCAGCTTTGGGAAACCCGTTTACCACAGGGTCCCGATCGTGTGTTTCTTCCAGACGTGCTGAGAGGTTTTCTTCCTCATCACCTCCATCGCTCACAGAAGCTTCCATACAGCCGATCTGCAGGGGTTAAAGTCAAATAGTGAATACCATATGGGCGGGGTAGATCAAATCAAATCAATCAGCCTGTCAAAATTATAAATGATTCTATTTAGATTCTGATGATTAGCCTTTATTTCAAATACATGATTATGTATTATATATTATAAATGCATGAATACGTTCAGATGCAGTAACGGTTCGAGATTAGGAGGAAACTCTTCACCGAGCTCAACGACTCTTAAAGGGTTAGTTCACCCAAAAATGAAAATTCTGTCATTAATGACTGAGCCTCATGTGGTTGGACACCCGTCAGACCTCCGTTCATCTTCAGACACAAATGAAGATATTTTAGTGTAAATCTGATGCTCTGAAAGGCCTCCATTGGCTCAACTTTACACTCTCAAGACCCTTAAAAGACACTAAAGACTAAAGTTACAAAGTCCATCTCACTACAGCGGCTCTACAATAACTTTATGAATCGGCGAAAATAGTTTCTGTGCGCAAAAAACCCCTAAATAACGACTTATATAGAGATGACGATTTCAAAACACGGCATCATGAAGCTTCGAAGCGTTATGAATCAGTGAGTCGATTCAGCAGTTTGGCGGTTTGACACGCGATCCGAATCATGAATTGACTCACTGATTCATAACGCTTCGAAGCTTCATGAGGCCGTGTTTTGAAATCGTCATCACTATATAAGTCGTTATTTAGGGTTTTTTTCCGCACAAAAACTATTCTCGTCTTCATAAAGTTATTGTAGAGCCGCTGTAGTGAGATAGACTTTGTAACTTTAGTCTTTAGTGTCTTTTAAGGGTCTTGAGAGTGTAAAGTTGTGCCAATGGAGGCCTTTCAGAGCATCAGATTTACACTAAAATATCTTCATTTGTGTCTGAAGATGAACGGAGGTCTGACGGGTGTCCAACCACATGAGGGGAAGTAATTAATGACAGAATTTTCATTTTTGGGTGAACTAACCCTTTAATGAGCTGTGATAAAAACTAAATGCTATTGGCTATATTAAAAAGGGGAGGGGCTGCTTGATATGCCCCGCCCTGTCTTCCTGATTCAGTGGAAATTACGTCAACACATTGAATAACGCAGTGCGTTTAAAGACACTTCAGTGGGGCTTTAAAGGATTAGTTCACTTTCAAATACACTTTTGCTTATAATTTACTCACCCCCTTGTCATTCAAGATATCCATGTCTTTCTGTCTTCAGTCGAAAAGAAATGAAGAATTTTGATGAAAAGATTTTAGGATATTTCTCCATATAATGGAAGTCAATAGACCCCAAACGGTTCAAGGTCCAAATGAGAGGTTCAGTACAGCTTCAAAAGGGCTTTAAACCACATCAAACGGTACCAGACGATCAATAAGGGTCTTATCTAGCCAAACGATCGGTCATTTTTTTAAAAATAAATAAAGTTTAAGTTTTATAAGCATAAATGCTCGTACTTCCGCCTGCGTCTAGCGTGACCTTTTCAACATAATAGCGTTTTAATTGACGTCACGAGCGCGCATCACTGAACAGAGCAAGGCGAGCATTTGTGCTTATAAAACTTAAAAACTTTATTTATTTTTTAAAAAATGGCCGATCGTTTAAATCACAGCTTCATCGGAAAATCATGAAACTTGGTGACTTTTCTAGCATTAGGTGTGTAAACACACAAAAAAAATTGTTCGAGCATGCTAAGCGGTTGTAAAAAAAAATTCTCCCAAAAATGACAACACAGGAAATGAATGGGAAATCTGCAAAAACACAAATTCACAGAAAAAAATCTATATTTCTAACAAAAAAAAGAATATCTAAAACTTTATAATAAATAGTCTCTTTCTTAAATATATATTCAAATCCATTAAAAAAAAATAATTAAATGTGTTCAAAAGAGAACTAGTGAATTCTCAAGCCTCTCCATAGAGACCTCTAGTGGTTACACACATGGTTGCAGGATTTCTGAAATAATTCCAAAAGAGGCGCTAATCTGCCTTCCATAAAATTATTTTGAAGGCTTAGGGTGCTTTCACACTTGGTTCGATTGCCTGGACTGAACCCGAGTTCGATTGCTCCCCCGTCCCCCGCTGGACTGTGTTCATATTATATTATTTGGATCCGAACCGGGTGCGTTTGCATCATCAAAGCAGCAGCTGTTTACCCGGGTGCTTGGTAACAACAGCAAGCGTGAAGGCGGCGAAATGCATAGCGTTGCTCACCTCACTTTTATATTTTAGTTTTTTAACTGTTGGTTTTGTTTCTTAAGCTTCAGGACATAATGGCACTTGCGTCTTTATGCCGCAAATGTACTGCAAATGCTCTAAAAAACGCTGAAGACGAGCAGAAATGAGATTCACAGCTCTCTGCTTGCAGTATGTCAGTCACGCTCGTCAGGAAAATGAGTGAAACACACACACAAACACAAATTTTTATCAAATCATACGTCATTAATAGCGGTTCACTTCTGGGATTTAGTACGATTGCGTTCACATCAGCAGCGAACCGTACCGGAGTTCACATGAACCGTACCCCAGACCACCCTTTTTAAGCGGACTCTGGTACGGTTCGCGGGTGCGCACCCGAGTTCGGAAGACCGCGTTCACATCATCCAAACGTACCGAACTCTGACATCAATCCAACCCGGGTGCGCACCAAAACTGCTAGTGTGAAAGCACCCTTAGTCTCTATTTTAACCTGAAATACTGCAATAATTAAAAACATAAAAATAAAAATACAAAAAAACATTTTTGTATCATTTTCAATGGCGAAAATAGACCATAATTATTGCATAAATATAAAAAAATACCATCAAATTAGGGCTGTAACGATTTGACCAAAAATAAAAACCTCGATTAATTGAACATTTAACCTCGATTACGATTAATGAACGATTATTTTGCTTTTTTTTTTTTTTTTGCTCTCACAAGTTTTTTGAGTAAGTTCCTGATAAGGTTTGTACTGTAAATATTTTCTACTATTAAAGGTGGATTTTTTTTTTCTAATGAAAAAGTGTATTTCTTTGTGATTTTAAAATACTTGAAGGAAACGGTTGACTTTCATCAGTTATTGTCTATGGAGCAGATTTCTGCTTATTGTACATCAGATACAGATACATTAACACATCGGCCTGCATTACATTTATTTGAATACATTAATGAGAGAGTGATTGTGTGTGTGAATTACTCTTACTGTCTCTATTTATTATGAAGCTGTGGTTTGTACTTACTTCAAAGGTATTAAAATAACGGTTGAGTTTCTAAGCTACATTAGTGACTTTACTTTAGTCACAGGACAGCGTTGATCCTGCGTTTCTGTGCTCCTCTGCGCGCGATCTTCACGTGATGTGCGAGCTTCTGTCTGAGTGTTCGTTTGTCACAATAAAACAGGCATTAGTTCAACATAATACACATCTGATGGTCGAAACTCGCTTTAATGTTCAAACTGACAGGGCTTAAACCACATACAAATGACAAGCTTTGCGAGAACGCAGGTGAAAGATCTGCCTTCAGGGCGCGAGCGTTGTCGCGTTTAAATGCATTTACTTGACAAACTTTACGAGCACGAAAGTGGAAGCGGCTTCGGGGCTTGCGCGCGCCGTCTCTCTCTCTCTGTGTGTGTGTGTGTGTCAGCGCGTAGGCTATAAGAACAGCAATTAACTGACCTGTATAAACTGTGTAAAACATGCAGTTACTATAGTGATTCTGGGCATCTATAAACACAGATAACTGCTCCTGCATCTGTGTGTGTGTCTGCAAACTGCACTTGATGTGACTGACGGGGCGGAGTCACGTGAAAACCCAAATAACCCACATGGGAAATATACGTTGGTTAGAGGTTCTGAATGTCGGTTTCGGTTATTTTTCGATTCATCGCACAGCCCTACATCAAATCATCTCAAAATACAAAATTAAAAAGAAAAAATATATAATTGAAGAAAAATAAACCTCCAGCGTCCCCTGAGGACTCTCTGTCTCCGTGTGGTCTGGATCGGGGCCGGTGTTGGGGTTTCCTGTGCTGTGCCACTGCAGTCCCATCTGCTGCTGTCCAGGAAGAGCGCCGCCACCATCCCAAACCTCTTTGCCATTCACGTACACAGATGGGGCCTTGTGCCACAATTCTGTCGAGAGAAGATATAAATGGAAATATATTTCATGGAGTGTCACTTCCATGACTAGATCATTCACTTTCAGGAGACACGAAATTCTCATAAATCACATTTACATCAGGTTGGGTTCAAACACTTGATTTTCAAATGGTCATAAATTAGGTTATGAATTCTTCCAAACTTCAAAAACTCCAAATAACTAATTTTGTGTTATACTCAGCTTGTCTGTGTTTGTTCCAGACAGTGTGGGCATGTTTTTGTGAAATATCAGGACACAAATGTGTATAATGACATGGGTATTACAAAAAGAGGGTGAAATATGAGGACGTTCCCCATGTCCTCACTTTTCACAAAAACAAACGTGTGTGAGTGTGTGAGTGTGTGTGTGTGTGTGTGTTAGTGGTGAGGATTTTACAGTGACTCTTTCTGCGTGTTACATCGTTACACAAAGTGACTGTCATTGAATTATTCTTTCAACCAATTTGATTAACTTAGGACCTGTTGCTGCATCCCAATTCACATAATATCCATCCCTAAAGAGATGTTGAAAGACCACCTCTGCGGAAGATCAACGCTTACTTCATCATCGCACCTTTGGCCCCGCCCACTGGACTGTTAGTGAGATGACGAGGAGAGAAGAGCGATACAGGACCACTGCTATGCAATAGATCTAAATATAATGCTCTAATCAACACTTTTCAGCCAATCACAGCAGTGGGCGTTTACACTGAAGTCTAACAGCGGCCAATCACAGCAATGGGCGTTTACACTGAAGTCTAACAGCGGCCAATCACAGCAATGGGCGTTTACACTGAAGTCTCACAGCGGCCAATCACAGCAGTGGGCGTTTACACTGAAGTCTCACAGCGGCCAATCACAGCAGTGGGCGTTTACACTGAAGTCTCACAGCGGCCAATCACAGCAGTGGGCGTTTACACTGAAGTCTCACAGCGGCCAATCACAGCAGTGGGTGTTTACACTAAAGTCTCACAGCGGCCAATCACAGCAGTGGGCGTTTACACTGAAGTCTCACAGCGGCCAATCACAGCAGTGGGCGTTTACACTGAAGTCTCACAGCGGCCAATCACAGCAGTGGGCGTTTACACTGAAGTCTCACAGCGGCCAATCACAGCAGTGGGCGTTTACACTGAAGTCTCACAGCGGCCAATCACAGCAGTGGGCGTTTACACTGAAGTCTAACAGCGGCCAATCACAGCAGTGGGCGTTTACACTGAAGTCTCACAGTGGCCAATCACAGCAGTGGGCGTTTACACTGAAGTCTCACAGCGGCCAATCACAGCAGTGGGTGTTTACACTGAAGTCTCACAGCGGCCAATCACAGCAGTGGGCGTTTACACTGAACTCTAACAGCGGCCAATCGCAGCAATCGGCGTTTACACTGAAGTCTCACAGCGGCCAATCACAGCAGTGGGCGTTTACACTGAAGTCTCACAGCGGCCAATCACAGCAGTGGGTGTTTACACTAAAGTCTCACAGCGGCCAATCACAGCAATGGGCGTTTACACTGAAGTCTCACAGCGGCCAATCACAGCAATGGGCGTTTACACTGAAGTCTCACAGCGGCCAATCACAGCAGTGGGCGTTTACACTGAAGTCTCACAGCGGCCAATAACAGCAGTGGGTGTTTACACTAAAGTCTCACAGCTGTCAATCACAGCAATGCGATTGGGCTTGTTTTGGGCAAGTTTTGAGGAGCAATTGTGCGGGTTTTGTTGTGAAAACCTGGCAACCCTGGCTCACCTCATCATGAATATTAATGACGTTGCCGCTTCCAGGAGTGCAACGCAGTTCAGCCTGAAAGCCCTCGCGCTACACATTTACGGTTTTGCGTCAGATATTTTCTCGTTGACCACCAGCATGGCGAAGAGAAAGTCACAAGTATGGATTCATTTCCAAAGAATGAATGATAATGAAGCAAAATGTAACACATGTGAAAAGTTAATAACATGCAAAGGAGGCTGCACTAGCAATTTGACAAAACATTTGCTACAGCACAGAATCAACCTCAGCCACAGGCTTATACCAGATCTATAGTGAAAGGCCTATATATATATTATATATTTGTCAACCGTTGAGTCACCATGGTTTAGGTCAGCGTTTAGGCACAATTACCTTTGTAATGCTGAATTGCAATTATTTACAAGTTCACTGAATAACTGAATTATTATTAAATGAAAATACAACTAATTCATAAATATAACTAATAAATATAATTTATAACTTGGTTTTATTCAGAGACAGAGAGATAAAATGTAATAAGACAATTTCAGAGGTGTTCATTTGAAAAAAAAATTGTTTCAAGAATGGCTTAATTAATACTGTAATATATGTACAGGACTTTTTTGACATTGCCAACCTGTAAATTAATTTTAGAGCAAGTAATAAACACAAAATGGATGGTTTGAGTTGCGTATTGTGCCTTTTTCCTTTACCACTATTTGTTTAATCATTTTAATGGAACCGGAATCGTTAGGCGGAACCAGAACCGGAATCGGAAAATTTCTCACGATTCCCAACCCTAATCACAGCAGTGGGCGTTTACACTGAAGTCTCACAGCTGTCAATCACAGCAGTGGGCGTTTACACTGAAGTCTCACAGCTGTCAATCACAGCAGTGGGCGTTTACACTGAAGTCTCACAGCTGTCAATCACAGCAGTGGGCGTTTACACTGAAGTCTCACAGCTGTCAATCACAGCAGTGGGCGTTTACACTGAAGTCTAACAGCGGCCAATCACAGCAGTGGGCGTTTACACTGAAGTCTAACAGCGGCCAATCACAGCAGTGGGCGTTTACACTGAAGTCTAACAGCTGTCAATCACAGCAGTGGGCGTTTACACTGAAGTCTCACAGCGGCCAATCACAGCAGTGGGCGTTTACACTGAAGACTCACAGTCAATCAAAGCAGTGGGCGTTTACACTGAAGTCTCACAGCGGCCAATCACAGCAGTGGGCGTTTACACTGAAGACTCACAGTCAATCAAAGCAGTGGGCGTTTACACTGAAGTCTCACAGCGGCCAATCACAGCAGTGGCCGTTTACACTGAAGTCTCACAGTGGCCAATCACAGCAGTGGGCGTTTACACCGAAGTCTCACAGCTGTCAATCACAGCAGTGGGCGTTTACACCGAAGTCTCACAGCTGTCAATCACAGCAGTGGCCGTTTACACTGAAGTCTCACAGCTGTCAATCACAGCAGTGGGCGTTTACACTGAAGTCTCACAGCTGTCAATCACAGCAGTGGCCGTTTACACTGAAGTCTCACAGCTGTCAATCACAGCAGTGGGCGTTTACACCGAAGTCTCACAGCTGTCAATCATGTTTTTGTCCGTGGGGAATTGATTAGATGGTTGTGGTTTGCTATTGGTCAATCTCGATTTTGCGATTTTCAATTAATTAGACATGATTGATTTATTACTAACATATAATTTAACCATTAAATCGGAGTCGAGAACAATAAACACATAAAAAAAAGAAAGTAATCCAGAAAAACATCAAATCTAATTCATAAGCCCCTAAGAAACTTTAAAAAATAACAAACCAATCCTTAGAGATGTTTACTTTATTAAAACGCGTGACAACCAGCCCCGGGGCCTATACCATGAAGCCGGTTTAGCTGGCTAGCCAGATATGTTTAAGATTAGTTTGTGCCAATCCTGGGTTTTAGGTACCATTAAAGTGGTTTGGCTTTTAGCTGTGTTCATCTCCATAGTAACTTACGCCCCACGGCTAACCTGCTCCAGGGCAGGTTATGTTCTGGATAAGAGATCTCAAACTGAAATTGGACCAATCAGCTGTGAGCAAAGTGACACACCTCTGATGCAATAAAGTCACTCCCCCTTTTTCTTCTCCAAATTAAAGGTCACTACATAGCAAATGGCTATTAAAGACTTCAGCCTCTGGCTTTTAACAATGCTTATTTATAATAATAATAATTTTGAATTATTTAAAAATAATTTATGTAATTATTATACCCTTAATCAATTACACAATACACATGTATAATTTTAGTAAATCAATCATTAATATGCATTTTGTTAATATTAAAATAATATAATACAAATATATTATATACATACAAATAAGCTTTAAATTCAGTAACTAAATCTATAAAAAATTACATGTGAGCATAAATGTTCAATTCTCTCTATATATCAACTAAATTAACTTCATAACTTTTACTTGCATTGACGTATAAGATTTTTCTTAAAGTTGTCCTCGACAGCTCTTTTCTTCTGTGTAAATTTGTTGCAATTCTTAATATTTTTCAATCATGTATATTCTGCAGAAGAGTGAAGTTAATCACACTGCTTCTCTCATGAGAAGTGAATCTCAGTTTGACTGATCCACAGCCTGTGATTGGCTGTTCACTGCTGATGTCACAGCTAAACTCCTAAACTCAGGATCAAAGCCTGAGTTGACAGAGAAAGCGGATGATCAGCATCATGGGACCAACAGAGCCTGAATAGATTGGTTTGGTTTTGTCAACTCGAAACTAACCCTGTAACCCTGAGTTTGTTAAACTACCATCATGGTACAGGCCCCAGGTCTATCCCTTTGTGTGTGTGTGTGTGTGTGTGTGTGTGTGTGTGTGTGTGTGAGAGAGAAATGATCTCATTGGCTGTTGGACAGCATTAGTGGATGATTGATTGAGAGCGTGCACATATATGAAGACCTGCAGAACTCAATGAGCGCGTGTTATTGTTACACACTGCACTTGTACACACACACACACACACACACACACACACACACACACCCCCGTCGGGCTCAGTCCCAGCAGTTGCTGCGGTTCCTCCGGCCTCCGCGCGCACGTGCTCGCGCCGCAACATCAGCGGAAACAAACGCGTCGAAACACCGCGAACTTCTTACCTGAGAGTCTGCCGATGAGCCTCGAGAGCGGGAGGAGCGCGTAAAACATCACCGTCGCGATCATGCTTCACCGGAGCACGGGAACGAACTTTATTCATAACGCGGAACGTCAACAACACGACGGGGTGACGTCACGGCCAACAGACGCGCAGCCTGGCGTGTTATTGTTTAAAAGAATAAATATTTTTTCATTTATTGTCTATTTGCTGTGTCCTTTTTATATATGGTGTGCCTGAATATAATTGTTGTAATGAATGAGTTCATAAAAGCTAAATAATAAATAGAAGTGTATGACTTTATCAGTCCAGTATTGATGATGAGTTTAGCATGCACAGAACTGCAGTGTCACCCCATGTATTATTAGTAAATACATAAAAACGTTTGATAATGGAGTTATTAGCCACTGAATGCTGTTACAGCACACAACTGAAAGGATGGCTTCAGTCCTGGGAAAAGAGCTGACAAACAAAATCCTCAAAATTGTGAAATATGGAATAAATCACAAAAATGTCCACGCAGAACAAAACATTTATGCATTTTTTTTTTTTACATTTATGGATTTTTTTTAATGCATTTTTTACATTAATAGATTTTTTTTTAAATTTATTTATTTTATATTTATGCTTTTTTTTACATGTATGCATTTATAGATTGTTCATTTCAAATCCATAAATGTAAAAAAGGCACAAATGTTTTTATCTGAGGATGAACATTTGTGAGATTCATTCTTTAATTATTGGAAAAGTGTTGACAAACAAATCCTCAAAACTGATAGAATCACAAAAATGTTCATGCTCAGATCAAAACATTTGTTTGTTTTTCTTTTGCCTTTTTCTTTTTTACATTTATGAACTTTTTACATTTATGTATATTTTTGTTTGTTTTTTACATTTATGTATTTTTTACATTTATGTATTTTTTTGTTTTTTACATTTATGTATTTTTTACATTTATGTATTTTTTTGTTTGTTTTTTATAGTTATGTATTTTTTACATTTCATGCATTTTTATTTGTTTTTTACATTTATGTATTTTTGTTTGTTTTTTACATTTATGTATTTTTTACATTTCATTCATTTTTATTTGTTTTTTACATTTATGTATTTTTGTTTGTTTTTTACATTGATGTATTTTTGGTTGTTTTTTACATTGATGTATTTTTTACATTTCATGTATTTTGTTTGTTTTTTTAACATTTATGTATTTTTACATGTATGTATTTTTACATTTATGTATTTTTTACATTTATGTATTTTTGTTTGTTTTTTACATTTATGTATTTTTTGTTTGTTTTTTATATTTATGTATTCTTTACATTTCATGCATTTTTATTAGTTTTTTACATTTATGTATTTTTGTTTGTTTTTTACATTTATGTATTTTTGTTTGTTTTTTTAACATTTATGTATTTTTTACATTTATGTATTTTTTACATTTATGTATTTTTGTTTGTTTTTTACATTTATGTATTTTTTACATTTCATTCATTTTTATTTGTTTTTTACATTTATGTATTTTTGTTTGTTTTTTACATTGATGTATTTTTGGTTGTTTTTTACATTGATGTATTTTTTACATTTCATGTATTTTGTTTGTTTTTTTAACATTTATGTATTTTTACATGTATGTATTTTTACATTTATGTATTTTTTACATTTATGTATTTTTGTTTGTTTTTTACATTTATGTATTTTTTGTTTGTTTTTTATATTTATGTATTCTTTACATTTCATGCATTTTTATTAGTTTTTTACATTTATGTATTTTTGTTTGTTTTTTACATTTATGTATTTTTGTTTGTTTTTTAACATTTATGTATTTTTTACATTTATGTATTTTTTACATTTATGTATTTTTGTTTGTTTTTTACATTTATGTATTTTTGTTTGTTTTTTACATTTATGTATTTTTTACATTTCATGTATTTTGTTTGTTTTTTTAACATTTATGTATTTTTACATTTATGTATTTTTTACATTTATGTATTTTTGTTTGTTTTTTATATTTATGTGTTTTTTACATTTCATGCATTTTTATTAGTTTTTTTACATTTAAGTATTTTTGTTTGTTTTTTACATTTATGTATTTTTGTTTGTTTTTTAACATTTATGTATTTTTTACATTTATGTATTTTTTACATTTATGTATTTTTGTTTGTTTTTTACATTTATGTATTTTTGTTTGTTTTTTACATTTATGTATTTTTTACATTTCATGTATTTTGTTTGTTTTTTACATTTATGTATTTTTTACATTTCATGTATTTTTGTTTGTTTTTTAACATTTATGTATTTTTTACATTTATGTATTTTTTACATTTATGTATTTTTGTTTGTTTTTTACATTTATGTATTTTTGTTTGTTTTTTACATTTATGTATTTTTTACATTTCATGTATTTTGTTTGTTTTTTTAACATTTATGTATTTTTACATTTATGTATTTTTTACATTTATGTATTTTTGTTTGTTTTTTTATATTTATGTGTTTTTTACATTTCATGCATTTTTATTAGTTTTTTTACATTTATGTATTTTTGTTTGTTTTTTACATTTATGTATTTTTGTTTGTTTTTTAACATTTATGTATTTTTTACATTTATGTATTTTTGTTTGTTTTTTACATTTATGTATTTTTTGTTTGTTTTTTATATTTATGTATTTTTTACATTTCATGCATTTTTTTTTCACATTTATGTATTTTTTACATTTCATGCATTTTTATTAGTTTTTTTACATTTATGTATTTTTGTTTGTTTTTTACATTTATTTATTTTTGTTTTTTTTACATTTTATGTTTTTTTTTTTTTTTTTTTACTTTTTTTTTTTTTACGTTTATGTATTTTTTACATTTTATGCATTTTTGTAGTTTTTATTTTACATGCATACAAAAAGGCATTTGATAAGGCTTTTCCAAGGTAGTAGGCCATCATTGTCAATGTTGTGCTATAAAAACTAAATTATAAAATAGCTTGCATTTATTTTGTCCAATGGCGACTCCTTTTAAGAAAGAGTTGTGACTGACTCTGCTAGTTTTGAAGTGTGTAAATTCAGCATGCGATCATCTGCAGGAATGTGAGTCTCTCCCTGAGCGTCTCTGACATGCATTTTTAATGTGTCTCTTCAGTCACAGCCGGATTCCAGCAGTAGTGCTGGTGTCACATATACACCGGTTGCTAAGACACAAACCCGCTTCAACACCAGCCCTGCCTACAGACGCCATCCCAGCGTGTGAAGAAGATGAAGGACGATGGCCTCAGCCTCTCTCTGGACTCCCTCAGCCTGAGCCGGCATGAAGATCCACACCAGCTGCTCCTGGAGGAGGAGGAGATTGAAGATGTGTGTGTGTGTCCCGTCTCAGAGCTGAAGCCCGTCGTCCGGCAGGATCTGTCCACTGAGGAGCTTTACCTGCAGGCCTGTAAACTGGTGCGGGTCATTCCGGTCAGATTCTTCCTCAGGAACCTGGGCTGTGTCACCATTAACCTCAACCACCATGGGCTCGGGCCTTTGGGAGGGAAAGCGCTGGCGATCGCACTCGTGGTAAGACAGATGTTCCTGATGTGTGTGTGGCTGATGTGCTGATGCTGATCTGTGTGTGTGTGTGTGTGTGTGTGTGCAGACAGACATGCACACCACAACACTGGAGTTAGCGGATAACTTCCTCCAGGCCGAAGGGGCCAGATATCTCATGGAGATGCTGAGGGCCAACTTCACCATTCAGAACCTGGTACGTCTCATTCAACGGCTGCAATAAATGTGTCCACTAGAGGGAGGCGAAGTGTTGACATGTGACACCTGACGTCTTGCAGAATCTCTCCGACAATCACCTTCAGGCCGCCGGAGCCCAGTGTGTGGCCAAAATGCTCCTGGAAAACATTTCCATTAAATCATTAAAACTTGCAGGTATATCTTAAGTGCACAATATGGAAGCCCATTTCTGTCCAGTAAGAGAAAAAAAATCATGCTTTGGGAAATGATTACGAGATGAAAAAGTCAAAATTCTGACATAAAAAGTCAATTATGAGAGAAAAGGTAAAACTGACATACTAATTCATAAGAGAAAACGTGAAACTGACATATTAATTCATAATGATGAGAATACGTGAAACTGATATACTAATTCGAAATTCTGACATAAGTCAAAATTATGAGATAAAAAAGTGATCATATAAATTCATATTTATGAGTAACTCAATTATGACATACCAAGTCATAGTTTTATTAGTCAGTTTTTAGTTTTTATAGTTTTTATTTAGAAATTGTTACATATTAAGTCAATATTATGAGTCATAATTTTGACCAAAAAAGTCATAATTATGAGATAAAAAGTCCTATTTGACATACTGTCATAATTATGAGATATTCGAAATTGACATACTAGCTCATGATTATGAGAGAAAACATAAAACTGATATACTAATTCACAATTATGAGGTCAAAATTCTGACAAAAGTCATAATTTTGAGATAAACATTCAAATTTGACATACAAAGTCATAAGTATGAGAGAAAAGGTAAAACTGACATACTAATTCATAATTCTGACAGAAAAAGTCAAACTGATATACCAATTCATAATTATGAGAATACGTGAAACTGATATACTAATTCGAAATTCTGACACAAGTCATAATTAATAGATAAAAATTAAAATGTGAAACTAGCTCATAATTATGAGAGAAAAAGTGAAACTGACATATTAATTCATAATGATGAGAATACGTGAAACTGATATACTAATTCAAAATTATGACATAAGTCAAAATTATGAGATAAAAAAGTGGTCATATAAATTCATATTCATGAGTAACTCAATTATGACATACCAAGTCATAGTTTTATTAGTCAGTTTTTAGTTTTTATAGTTTTTATTTAGAAATTGTAACATATTAAGTCAATATTATGAGTCATAATTTTGACATAAAAAGTCCAATTTAACATACTCTCATAATTATGAGATATTCGAAATTGACATACTAGCTCATGATTATGAGAGAAAACATAAAACTGACATACTAATTCACAATTATGAGGTCAAAATTCTGACATAAGTCATAATTTTAAGATAAACATTCAAATTTGACATACAAAGTCATAATTATGACAGAAAAGGTAAAA
Organism: Gobio occitaniae; assembly: GCA_033150135.1. Classification (NCBI taxonomy): domain Eukaryota; kingdom Metazoa; phylum Chordata; class Actinopteri; order Cypriniformes; family Gobionidae; genus Gobio; species Gobio occitaniae. The sequence goes on from JARQWZ010001552.1 coordinate 145,438, forward strand.
CTGACATTCTAATTCATAATTATGAGAAACTCAATTATGACATACCGAGTCATAGTTTGTCAATTTACATTTTTTATCTCATAATTAAGTCATAAATATCAGATGTTAGAAATTGTAACATATTAAGTCAATATTATGAGTCATAATTACAAGATAAAAAGTGAAACTGACAATTTATAATTCTGAAATAAAAAGTCAAAATTATAATGTCAAATTTGACATACTGTCAGTCATAATTATGAAATAGTTGAAATTATGACATACTAGCTCATAATTCTTACAAGTCATACTTACATGATAAAAAGTGAAACTGACATATTAATTCATAATTATGAGAAAAAAATCTAAATTTGACATGTCATAATTATGAGAAACTCAATTTTGACATAGCACGTCATAGTTTGTCAATTTTTAGTTATCTCATAAGTCATAAATATCAAATAAAAAGTAGAAATTGTAAATTATTAAGTTAATATTATGAGTCATAATTTTAAGATAAAAAGATTATCAAAATTATTACGTCATAATTATGTGGTAAAATTCAAATTTGACAGACTGTCAGTCATAATTATGAGAGAGTTGAAATTATGACATACTAGCTCATAATTATGAGAGAAAAAGTGAAACTGACATATTAATTCATAATTATGAGAAACTCAATTATGACATACCAAGTCATAGTTTGTCAATTTTGACTTTTTAGCTCATAAGTCATACATATCAGATAAAAAGTAGAAATTGTAACATATTAAGCCAATATTGACATAAAAAGTAAATTATGAGAGAAAAAGTTAAACTGACATACTAATTCATAATTCTGAGATAAGTTGTCAACATTATTACGTCATAATTCATAATTATGAGATAAAAAGTGAAACGGACATATTAATTCATAATTCATAAATTTGACATAATAGCTCATAATTGACATAAGTCATAATTTAAACTTTTATGTCATAATTATGATTTACCAAAGCATGATTTTGTGTCTAATGTGGCAGAAATGGGCTTCCAGAGGACCAGACATGCTCACAGTGAACCTGATTCACACTGATAGACCATAATGTTTGCGTTCACAGGGAATAAATTTACTGAAGATGATGGCAAATGGTTTGCAGAGGCGTTTTCAGTGAGTATAAACATCAATGGCACCAAACAAACCCATTTGTCCCCCATTCATCTCTGTGACACTAGATCTCAAAAAGAAACACTTCAAGTTTGTGCATGTGTGTTTTCTTTGCTCTTCTAATAAAGCCATTCTAATATAAAAGTTATTTCGGTAACATTAATAAAGATGAATAAATGCTGGAAACAATATAGTGCTCATTGTTAGTTTGTATTAGCTCAATGCATCAATGCTTTGTGCTATTGGTGCACAAATTACACACTGTACCTTTAAGAAGTGGGTAAATAGAGACCAATCAGAGGCTTAGAGCAGATGTTAGGAGATGGTAAGAGGCACAAATACAGAATAAACTGTGTGAAACATCTCATTGGTATCTTTTCAGAGCAACTACAGAGTCAAAGAGCTGGATCTGAGCCACAATCAGTTCTCTGGGAGAGGCGGAGAACATCTGGGTCAGATGATAGGTACATAAGAGAGAATTAAAGGGGTGATGAACTGAGAAATCAACTTTCCTTTGAGCCTTTCACATATAAAAGTTTATGGCGATATAAGAATATCCTGTAAGTTTCGGAGCTGAAAACGTCCTTGTTAGTCAAAGAAAAGCTTTTATTGACACCAGACCCAGAAAACGAGAGATCTCAGAATATGTCGACCACTGACGTCATAGAATGCAGAAGCTCCGCCTCAAGCCCCGCCCACCGACTCATGGCGCTAAACGGGTTGCGCTACCGAGCAATAAACATACCGATTTTAGCTCACGTGCGTAAGACATTGAGCATTTGTTCGCTTCATTTAACCGCGGATTCGTTTGTAAACAAGCCACAGGTGGAGACTGGATTTGCAGACATATTGAGATTAAAACTCAATGCTGTGCTTCTGGATCCGACAGGAACGCTGCAACACACTAATGTGAGTAAAACAGGTTTTTATATGTGTTAGTATTGCATTGTTACAGATTGTTTGATATCTATTGATTACATACCTTAGCACACGGTCACAGGCTGGAGAAGCTGTTATTGGTTCATTCGGGATCAGACTCCGACTTGTAAGGTTATGGGCCAGGGCTCGCAAAGCCCAACGTCCCGGGGCTATGTGGTTCTCAGACGGGCTACCAAAACGTATCACCGGCCTGCCGACGGGCTATCTTAAATAGTGAAATAACATTCCTTTCTTGCACGCGCGCGCGTTTGTGTGTGTGTACGGGTCGCGGTTATTCACTGATCGGGCAGGCCAAGTTATAAAAATATATCATTCCAATCAATCGCGGGTGGATGAGAGATGAATCATTATGTTTGTTTGATAAAGATATTTTTCGAGTCCTCTGAGCGTTTCTCCAGACGCTTTCAAAACAATCCCCACATGTACTGAGGGGAGCTGAAGCTCATTAAATATGCAAATCTTATCCAATCCTAGCCGTGGGCGTTTACTTCCAAGTCTTCAGTGCGGCATGCCCATCAAAACCGACCGTTCTTCAGAGATTCTTCAGCGTTTCTTCTTCATTATGATGTTTCTGATTGTAAAAACCACGCAAATGTCATAAGTTGACCTCAAAATTTAAAAAGCCAGTTCATGACACCTTTAAACTTCACAACACAATGACAGAAAGCACAATAACTACAGTACATGTGTGTTCATGCAGCAAACAATGACGGTTTAGAAGTTCTGGATCTGAGCTGGAATCATCTGCGAATGAAGGGAGCTGTGGCCTTCTGTGCTGGACTAAAGGTACGGACAGTGTTTAGGGCCCTACCAATGGACACATTCCGTTACATTTTGATATGTTCTGTCACAAATGAGTGCATTTCTGTGCAATATCACTTCAATCACAAAACTTTTTCAATGCAAATATGGAACGTTGAGTCTAAGACCTTTTCAACACTATGTTTTGTCAAGACTAGTGTAGTGATTACGCTCTATTGTATAGCGCTTTTCCATTGCATGGCACAGCTCGGCTCGCTTTGGTTTTCCACTGCAGTTAGCACCACTTCAAAGTGTGTGTGATTATAGAATGATGGTTGTAATTGTGCCACCTCTACTCCTCGGCATGTGGATGTTTTTAAATACAAGACAAAGAAGTTTATTTCAAACCCTATAGGTTTTTTTTTCCGCAGGATTGCATGCTTTCAGTATCACATTGTGCAAATCCTGAAACTAGATTTCCCTCTCATCAGGTCAACACGACTTTGAAGCACTTAAACCTCTCATGGAACGGCTTTGGGAACGAGGGCGCTCTAGCTCTGGGTGAAGCCCTGAAGTTCAACAACACGCTGGTGCACCTCGACCTTAACAACAACCGCATCACTGATGAAGGTGCGAGCCTGCTGTGCAAGGGGCTGGAGGCTAACGACACTCTCAGAGTGCTGCAGGTGGGCACCTTTAGGCTCTAGAATACTGATTAGATTCAATGCACCGCTTTAAATGTTGCACAAGTACACTGTAAAACCTAACAGTTATATGTACTAAATAAAAATTAGTTCACTGCACTCAAATATTACCGGTGTGTGGACACAATGACTGAAAGTTCCCAGCATGATAATTTGATAATAATTGTATTATTAAGTGATTCATTAAGTGATGATTGAACATTAGTGATGAACACCTGATGATAACGAGCAGAATCTCTGAAGGACAGAGAAACACAAGAACAACAGCTGACTGCAGTCAGAGCTTTAGATGAAATCAACTGAAGATAAAAGAAGACATTACATCTCTGAAGACTCTGAATGAGATCAGGGATTTGGCAACTACGTGAAGTTATTAAACGTAATTTCGGGAGGAGTACGCCCATCTAATCTTCCAATTAATACCAAGGTATAAAACCAGCAGCTTACCTCTTCCCATTTTTAGTTCCTGCAGCATCCCTCCTCCTCCCCTGCTCCTCCTTTTGTACAATTTTGCCTGTTATAGGGGGGCAATCGGAGCTTGAGTAGAATATCCTCTTTGAGCCCCTCAATAGCAGACAGCAAGCCAAATCTGTTTACCACTTTAGCTAAGATTATATGGGCACATATAACTCGTGAAATGATGATTATACCAACATCAATGAATAGCCAACATCACCTAATCACATTTTCTCTTGGCATTCCTTACCATAACAAATATGCTTTATAAACACACAGATAAAGAAGACAGATAAAAACTAATGTTAAAGAGTCAAGGGTCAAGAGCCCAACTAAAGCAGACACTGAACACCATAATGGTGACAATTAAACTATTCTACAGATATAAAGTCAGTCTGGTTAGTAATGTGTGAAGCTGGTAATGCCGTTTGTGGAGTTGTTTAAATTCTCCTCTGATGAGATCTTCAGAGATGTAATGTCTTCTTTTATCTTCAGTTGAGTTCATCTAAAGCTGTGGCTGAAGTCAGTTGTGGTTCTTGTGTTTCTCTGTCCATCAGAGATTCTTCTCATCATCATCAGGTGTTCATCACTAATGCTCAATCATCACTTATTTATCCACTTAATATCTTGGCTGCAATGAGTGTCTTCTTTTAGTGAACTCAATTGAAATAAGTTAAAAATACTCATAACTATTGTTTTCTAAAATGAAAAAGAATTAAGGTAATCAGTGTCCTCAAATTTAATGAGTTAGCTTAACTTACTGGATTTAACTTTGTGTGTGCTATTGTGAGCTAGCGGTAACTGCAAGCACTCCGAGTTCATTTAAAGTTTGTCATTTCAGCTGTTTTTCCTTAATATAGGGAAGTTATATCAGCTATATAAAGTATTTGAATGCAGTGTAAAGTTTAATTGTAAATTAAGAAATACCCTTGTTTTAGTGGGGGAGAGTACTCATAACTATTGTTTTTTATAAACTTAAATGGTTTGAGGTAATCGCTGTGTCGCAATCGCAAATGAAATGAGTTAGCTGAACTTGTTGGGTTTTACAGTGTAGTAATAACTATGAACTATGAATAAATTAAATGATATGCAACTAACCCTAAACCAAACCCAACTATAGTAAGTACATGAAGTTACTATATAATAGTTGGTGCTTAAATATATAATTAAACTGTAACAATGACAGCTTAAAATAAAGTGTAACCAAATATTTTTTTTTGGCAGTGTACTTCACATTGTACTAAAGCTACACATAGTGATAAACAGATGATTGTTTCCTTACAGCTGGCGTATAACTCTCTGACAGTAGAGGGGGCTCTTACTTTGGTCAATGTAGTCAAGAACACACCAAAAACTGCCATTGAGGAGATCAACATATGTGTGAGTGCCGTGTTTAGCAACTGCTTTTGCTTCGGGACTCTTTTTTAAGGGCAGAGGCAGCTTATGCCACAAAATGTACTGGAATTGATTAAAGTGACCATAACCTGCATAGACCAATCAGTGTGCATAATTATGTATTTTTTTTAAGTGTAAGGCATACACTTCAACAGCTGTGAGGTTCATTAGGCGAATTAACAGTACAGTACATTTAAATAATGTAAAAGATGAAGGCATAAAGAAAAATAAACTAAATTTGTATTTGTGTAAAAGTTTAATTGGACATATGACCTTTCAAATCACATACAGGAAGTGTTTTGTCCTTTTTTTCTAGCGGTGCTTAGTTGTATATAGTCACGACCCAAAAGGTTAAAAACCACTGGTCAACTCAATATAACAGTAAAATCCACACAGCAAAAACTGTTGGATCAAATTTTCTCTTTGCTTGTCTAGCTGTTTAAACAACCCAAACAAAATCTAATGTTAAAATGTCAAGGGTCAAGATCCCAACTAAAGCAAAAACTGATCACCATAATGGCGACTTTAAACATTTTGATGTTCTTCTTTGGTGATTCTGCTTGTAATAATCAGGTATCGTCTATAATGGTCAATCATCACTCAATTAATCAGTTAATTATTTCATTAACTTCTACTTCAGTGTTACTTTAACACTCTTATTTTAACACATTAACACTCTTGAGTGTGATTGACACTGTGATGTTAATTTAACACTAGAGTTTTTTCCGTGCAGCATTGGAGTAAAGTGTGTTTTCTTTGCACATGTGTTTATTGTGCTGTAGAACGTGCTAGTGAATGAGAACTTCGTGCAGCTCTTAGAGCTGATCTGTCAGGAACATCCCAGTCTGGAGGTGCAGTATGGAGGCGTTGGGGGCTTTATCGCCAAAAAGCCTCGGAAACGCATCGACCCCATGAAAGTCATTCAGGTCTACACTCTACTACACTCATGGGAACTAAAACGGCTCAAGTATTATTAAGTTATTATCAAGTCTGATGGCTTTGCACTTGTTGAATTGTCTTTTTGAAGGATTACCTTGATCAGCGCAAGCTTCGCCTGTGGGACTTCTTCCGTAACATCGACAAGGATGGGACAATGCGTGTTCCTGTCGTAGACTTCCGAAAAGCCGTTCAGGTAGTGACCTGCGTCTTTAAGAGCCCCATTTTCAAGTCAAATCCATGAAGTTGCTTAACAAATGTCCAGAGTGAGCAATCTAGACAATAAAGAAGACATTTTATGATGTTTTTATTTGTTCAACATCACCCCAGCGAACAAAAATATATGTTCTAAGAACATTTTGCTAACGTTCCCATTAGGTTATGGCAACATTGTTTCTGAATGCTAAGGGAATCGTTTCCTCATTTTGCAAACATTACTTTTGTTTCTGAACATTCTGAAACTAGAAACATTTAAAAAAACGTTAGACAAACATCCAACTAAAATGTTTTGTGCTAACATTATGAGAACATTATTAAAGAGCAGGGCCCTCATTTATCAACTGTGCGTACACACAGATCTGTGCGTAGTGAGTGTGTGAGAACAGTTTCATGTAGAGTGTGGGATCTACCAACTTGTACTTATACGTAGAAATGTGTGGAAATATAAACACACCTCACAGAGCACAGAGAATCTAGTGGTAGAATAGCGATACTACACATAAAAAGCATTTAAAAGTGTCACAGTATGCATTAAGCAATCCACATATGAGTTTCCTTTAATTACAAAACACTCAATTTATCATTTTTGTAGTTTTAAACTCGATGCGTAATTGGTGTCAAATCCTATAAAAGACAGCTGGGGCAAATGTTGGACCCAACCTACATCCAGTTCCCTTACCGAAATCCTCAACAAGCCGAAATAAAAGCAGTCTTTCATGCTATTCCCAAACATAATCAGAGCCATAGACTGCACCCACATCGCTATAAAAGCACCGTCAACCAACGCATCTAATGATGTAAATAGAAAAGGGTTTCATTCTGTTAACATGCAAATCATTTGCAATGCACATTTGTTGTGGTTAAACATCATTGTGTGTTTGTGAAGATCAACTTCTTTGCCATTATTTTGGTGAGGAAAAACATAATCACGTGAATTTTAAAGGGAAGTGTCGTCACCATATGTGGTTCATTGGAGGCGTTTCCGAATGCTAGAGAACGTGACGATCATGGTGCTTACACACATGTGGAATTGATCAACAATGATTGCTCACTCATGTGCGTAAGAACGGTGTGCGCACGTTTGATAAATACAGATTTTCTTGTATTTAGGCACATTCTACATTTCAGTCGTAGGATGAAATATAACATTTTCTATGCACTGTTGATAAATGAGGGGCCTGATGTATAAACGTTCCCATTGAAATAGGATTTATAAAAAATGAACGGACACTGTAGACCGTGCGTATGCACTTTTACTGGAGCGAGTGAAGTAATGAAGTAAAAAAACATCTGATATACCTTAACTTTTTGTCATCATATCTTAGTGTATTTCTCTGACATCAGACTTGTCACATGTCCTGTAAAGAGCACATTCGGGGCTTTGCAGAGATGCCAAATGTTTGGAGGTTTCCCCTGGACATCAACTTCTCCTTGGTCTTTAAAATGGCTGACAGTAATGTTTAGCACTCTTATGGAAATATGATCATGTTTTGTAATTATAATTTAAATCGGATAAAGTTTGTTATAAATCAACATCTCAGGAAAACGTTATGGGGTTTCTAATCAAAATATGACTTTCTGTTACAGAACCGGGCATTGATTTCATAAATGTGCACTGTAGAGACGCCAAATCTGGAGCATTCTGGAGAAATTACATAATATTCCTGTGAAATATTAGATATTATTATGAAAATGTTGCCAATTATTCCTCCCATTATTACACTTCTATTTTCATTCTCATTCCAAGAACACATTGATATGAAAATTAGATGCCGTGTATTGAATGGGAAAATCCAATATGGCCATTTTTAATAAAATGGTATAACAATGCATTTCGTTATATCTCATATAGTTCAGAATCATCTTTAAACAAAGTTTGGTTAAAAAAATCCTGAAACCTAAAAATTGATTGGTGAATTAAAAATAAATCCCATTGTTTTTGCCTATGCATGCAATTTCAACTTTGAAAACTTTCTCTGAAATGTATTTTACACCATTTTATTTATTCTAAAACAAGGCAAGTAAAGTTCGTAACTTTAAGAGAAGCTTTCCAGAGCGTTCTGAGCATGTTCTCTATTATCTGGTGGGAAATAGTTAGAGAACGAGTAGATGAGTCCAGATGTCTGGTAGTGTAACCCTGAGCATCAAATGACATGTGTTATTATTTGTGGCCACTCCTAACAGCAATCCAGCATCCCACTGGAGAGGTTCCAGATCGAGGAGCTGATTCAGAGACTGGACAGAGACCGAACGGGCATAGTGGACTACAGGTGGACTCTCTTTTACCCATCTAACACAAACACTGAGATAATGCTGCCATTACATATTAACTGCATCACACCGGGACCGTTCTCACCAACACTGCAACTTTATGATCATGTTCACACACTTGAAGAAGGTCATAAATCATCTCTGTTAAGTGTATTTCCTCTGGCTTTAGTTTGTTTGTACCATCTGTTGTTTGGATGGTATATTATTATATCACCGTCATTTCAGGGCCATCATCAAACCTCGAGTGTCCTCATTAAAGGAGGTGGAGCTGTTATGTGGGTTGAGTGCTCGCTAAAAAACCAGCTCACGCCAGACATGCAAGAAGTGCTGGAATCCCAGTCAGTGACTCTGTGATTGGTCCGTACAGGGTTATAAGAACGACCTAAAAATGGCAGAAACCATCTTCAGAAAAACAATATTTGAAGTGTAATTACATTTTCGAACATCCAATTCAATTACATGGAGAGGGTGCGGTTTATGACCTATACTACAGCCAAGCAAATGCATGTGTGTGTGTGTGTGTGTGTGTGATAGGTAGGTTTAGGGGTAGTGTGTGTGATGGGTAGGTTTAGGGGTAGTGTGTGTGTGTGTGTGTGTGTGTGAGATGGGTAGGTTTAGGGGTAGTGTGTGTGTGTGTGTGTGTGTGTGTGACGGGTAGGTTTATGGGTAGTGTGTGTGTGTGTGTGTGTGTGAGATGGGTAGGTTTAGGGGTAGTGTGTGTGTGTGTGTGTGTGTGTGTGTTTGACGGGTAGGTTTATGGGTAGTGTGTGTGTGTGTGTGTGTGTGTGTGACGGGTAGGTTTAGGGGTAGTGTGTGAGTGTGTGTGTGTGTGTGTGTGTGTGTGTGTGTGTGTGTGTGTGTGTGTGTGTGTGTGTGTGTGACGGGTAGGTTTATGGGTAGTGTGTGTGTGTGTGTGTGTGTGTGTGTGTGTGTGTGTGTGTGTGTGACGGGTAGGTTTATGGGTAGTGTGTATGTGTGTGTGTGTGTGTGTGTGTGTGTATGTGATGGGTAGGTTTAGTGTTTGTGTGTGTGTGTGTGTGTGTGTGCGATGGGTAGGTTTAGTGTTTGTGTGTGTGTGTGTGATGGGTAGGTTTAGGGGCAGTGTGTGTGTGTGTGTGTGTGTGTGTGTGTGCGATGGGTAGGTTTAGTGTTTGTGTGTGTGTGTGTGTGTGTGTGTGTGTGATGGGTAGGTTTAGGGGTAGTGTGTGTGTGTGTATAATTAGGGGTGTTCGAGTCCAGGTTTTTTGGAGTCCTTTTTTGGACTCCTCGACTCCATTTACTTTATATCCAAACAGGGTCAGAAATAAGACAAAATTGCAGTTGTTACACACTAAATGTATTTTCTCCCGACACAAAGCCTTAAAATCCTCTTATTAAAACCGCACACTTTTAGCGTGATCGTCCAAATCAGTCCAATTTAACGATGACTTGATGAGTATCAACGTTTCTGCCTAGCCTAATTTTACAACAAGTCGCAAAAAAAAGCTGTTGTCGAGTGATGGCGCTAAACACACATGATGATTAGGTGTTCATCATGGTGTCCCTCGCTTCATTTCCTTCATTCCTTAATTATAGTGCACTCAACTGCCATGCACTTTATAGGCAATTAGAGAATCAGTAAACTAGTGAGCGTTTTCGGACACAGCAACAGAGTCGACTTGTGAGAATCTTAAATGTGACATTTTTTCCCCTTATTTTGCTTGTAGCTCGTAATTATCCTGTGCGCATTCTCACTCATTTTCCAGCATGGGTCTGTATTTCCGATAAGTGAACATCCAGCCCACGTCTAAACATGTATATCCGATTCCCCAGTGTGTGATAATGAGAGACATTTGCGCACAGGGATTGCTTTTCTTAACAAGCTGTCCTTTTGAAGCAGACACTTGCACAAAACTCAAAGCTTCTCGTTGAGGCTGATATTTTAAACCCATGATTGCCTGTCGTCAAATGTGTCGACTTAAAGGGTTAGTTCACCCAAAAATGAAAATTCTGTCATTAATTACTTACCCTCATGTCGTTGGACACCCGTCAGACCTCCGTTGGCTCAATGCACTTTACACTCTCAAGACCCTTAAAAGACACTAAAGACGTCGTTACAAAGTCCATCTCACTACAGCGGCTCTACAATAACTTTATGAAGTGACGAGAATAGTTTTTGTGCGCAAAAAAACCCTAAATAACGACTTATATAGTGATGACGATTTCAAAACACGGCATCATGAAGCTTCGAAGCGCTATGAATCAGTGAGTCGAATCATGATTCGGATCGCGTGTCAAACCACCAAACTGCTGAAATTTGGCGATTCAAACCGCTGAATCGACTCACTGATTCATAACGCTCCAAACTGCTGAATCGACTCACTGATTCATAACGCTCCAAACCGCTGAATCGACTCATTGATTCATAACGCTCCAAACTGCTGAATCGACTCACTGATTCATAACGCTCCAAACTGCTGAATCGACTCACTGATTCATAACGCTCCAAACCGCTGAATCGACTCACTGATTCATAACGCTCCAAACTGCTGAATCGACTCACTGATTCATAACGCTTCGAAGCTTCATGAGGCCGTGTTTTGAAATCGTCATCACTATATAAGTCGTTATTTAGGGGTTTTTTGCGCACAGAAACTATTCTCGTCTTCATAAAGTTATTGTAGAGCCGCTGTAGTGAGATGGACTTTGTAACTTTAGTCTTTAGTGTCTTTTAAGGGTCTTGAGAGTGTAAAGTTGAGCCAATGGAGGCCTTTCAGAGCATCAGATTTACACTAAAATATCTTCATTTGTGTCTGAAGCTGAACGGAGGTCTGACGGGTGTCCAACCACATGAGGCTCAGTCATTAATGACAGAATTTTCATTTTTGGGTGAACTAATCCTTTAATCCCACCAATCCTGCCTTCTAGGTCTCACCCATACCTCTCATCTGACCGATATCCAAACCACTCAAATCTTGAGGGTCAATGTGAAAAGCCAATGGAATCTTCCGTTTAAGCGGGAGATTTATGTAAACTCAGATATCAATACAAGTCATAAGTCAGTAAAACAGCTTTGGTCAAGAGATTGAATCTGTGCATTAAGCCTAGAATTAGCATAGAACTATAGACCACTTTCCCTTCTCAATGCACTTTGCTGACCTATTGCCTTGCGACCCCACAGAGGCCTGGCGGACACCAGGAAACAGATGATGCGAGACCACCGGCGCCAACTGCGTAAAGTGGAGTCGCGGCAGAAGAAGGAGAAGCAGAAGAGCGACAGGATCCTCAAAACCTTTGAGAGCGCCGTAGAGGCCGTCACTCCACGGAGCTCCATGATAATATCTCCAGGGGCCGCCAAAGAGGACTCCAGCGGCCCCCAGCACTTCTCCGCCACGCCGCTCAGCTCCTGGCACCATATAATCATGTCCAACAGCAGCCGCTACTCTGTCAACAACATGAACAGCGAGCATGTGCACCTTCCCTTGATAGGGAACCCCTCGGGATCACCAGACATGCGCTCATATTCACAGCCAAACCTCTTCGCCAGCATCCCTAAGCCATCGAGCAGCAAGCCCACTTCTGCCCAAGGACTGCACTCCACGTCCAACCCAAGTGTGGCCAGCAGTAAACTCAGCCCCACCGCTAACCTGACCAGATCCAGGCCGGCGTTAAACACTGAGCCCTCCGGCAAAGCAAAGGGTAAAGGGAAGAAGAAGAAGACCAAGAAAAGAAAAGATGAAATGGCAAAATGATATGGCGTCAAGCTCTACATTTTCAGAGAATAACAACATTCAGACAACTTGCATTATAGCAGATTGGATACATGGATATTTTTAGTGTTGGAGGGTTTCCTCTGGGGACTCTGGTAGTCTAAGGGCGTTTTCACACCTGAAAGTCCGCACCAAGGTCCGAACCGGAGTTCATTTTTTGAGACATTTTATACATTCGGTTAGTTTTGGTTTGGTTTCACATTGCGTCCACTCGTCGTCATCTATGTGGGCGGCATCTGGACATTGATTGGTTTGTGAACGGATGTGCGTCTGCTTCAGCGTCTTTGACAAGAGTGAACAAACGGACGCATATCGTTGCCACTATTGAACACTGCGCATTGCTTGACTATTTTCTTTTCGTTACGTTTAAAAGTGGACATTTCAAGCTTTATATTCACATATTTCTCATGTTTGTGAGATGAGTATCTGCTGAGTTTCGGTTTATTTGAGGCTCAAGTTCATGTGCAAAGCATGTGATCGCTCCCGAGATTATTGTCTGCTATAGATTATTTGCTTCTTATTTATTAAATCCAGGCAATTATCTGATTAAACGTTGATTAAAATTTAGATACAATTTATACGAAACGAAATTCACATTAAAGAAAGGCTTTCTACCCAAAATCATACAACATTTCTTTCAAAATAATTTCTGACCTTCTGTCTTCTGACATATTGCGCATCTTTTCACTTTTCATAATCAATGTAGCCTAGATGAAATTTAAAAATAACATTATAATATTTAAACATAAACTTCCTGTAAATGCTCTGAAAGTATGAACCATACAGAAAATGCTTTCACACTAGAAACGAACCGAACCTTTGTTCAGTTTGATCCGGACCGAGCCTCTTTTCGTCGGACCGTGGTACATGGGAGGTTTCACACCTGTAATTTTGATTCGGACCAAACTGAAAAGTCAGAAAATTCAGACCAAACAAGGTAGGTGTGAAAACGACCTTAAGAGACCAAATTGACTCTGGGAACAACATTTTTGGCTGTGAGTTGGACCACATGAACATATGGCTGAAGATTTGCCCAGAAGCTGCTCACAAAACTCACCCACGACTCCTTCCATTTCCCCAGAAATCAGCCATAACTGTCCCAAAACAGAGCCAGGATCCCCGAATGTTACACAGACAAGAGCTAAACTGCCCCCTTTACCCCAGAACTCACAACAGTCAGAAAACAGCCGCTATATAATACACTGCTCAAAATAAATGAAAAAAACATCACAAAATTATCAAAACACTGAGGTCTGGATTCAAAATCACACCAAAAATCACTGTAAAAAACTGAAGTTAAACTTTAAACAGCTCATAATGTACACTCACCTAAAGGATTATTAGGAACACACACTAATACTGTGTTTGACCCCCTTTGGCCTTCAGAACTGCCTTAATTCTACGTGGCATTGATTCAACAAGCTGGTGAAAGCATTCTTTAGAAATGTTGGCCCATATTGATAGGAGAGCATCTTGCAGTTGATGGAGATTTGTGGGATGCACATCCAGGGCACGAAGCTCCCGTTCCACCACATCCCAAAGATGCTCTATTGGGTTGAGATCTGGTGACTGTGGCGGCCATTTTAGTCCAGTGAACTCATTGTCATGTTCAAGAAACCAGTTTGAAATGATTGGAGCTTTGTGACGGTGCATTATCCTGCTGGAAGTAGCCATCAGAGGATGGGGACATGGTGCTCATAAAGGGATGGACATGGGCAGAAACAATGCTCAGGTAGGCCGTGGCATTTAAACCATGCCCAATTGGCACTAAGAGGCCTAAAGTGTGCCAAGAAAACATCCCCCACACCATTACACCACCACCACCAGCCTGCACAGTGGAAACAAGGCATGATGGATCCATGTTCTCATTCTGTTTACGCCAAATTCTGACTCTACCATCTGAATGTCTCAACAGAAATCCAGACTCATCAGACCAGGCAACATTTTTCCAGTCTTCAACTGTCCAATTTTGGTGAGCTTGTGCAAATTGTCGCCTCTTTTTCCTATTTGTAGTGGAGATGAGTGGTACCCGGTGGGGTCTTCTGCTGTTGTAGCCCATCCGCCTCAAGGTTGTGTGTGTTGTGGCTTCACAAATGCTTTGCTGCAGACCTCGGTTGTAACGAGTGGTTATTTCAGTCAAAGTTGCTCTTCTATCAGCTTGAATCAGTCGGCCCATTCTCTTACTTCCAATTTCCCATTAATTTCCTATGGGGGTCATTTTTGACCCGAAGGTCCTGAGTGTGACAATTTTTTTTACGACGGCTTAGACTTTTCAAATCCTGTCCCCGATTTTTTTGGGTGTTCATATACCAAGTACCAATAAAGTCATCAAGTTTCTGACCATTCCGATGAAGCTACGATTTTTTTTATTTATTATAAAACACAAGGTCCACTATAGTGGTAAAAATGTGCTATTGTGTGATAAAAATGCTCAATGTGTCCACCGGATGCACCGATCTCATTTAAAAAATTGCTTTCATGAGGCCTAGGCTTGACTCTAAAATGAAATACAGCTTTAATAAAAAAAAATTATATATATATATATATATATATATATATATATACAGTATATATATATATATATATGTATATATATATGTATATATATATATGTATATATGTATATATATGTATATATATGTATATATATGTATATATATGTATATATATGTATATATATGTATATATATATATATATATATATATATATATATATATATATATATATATATATATATATATATATATATATATATATATATATATATACACATTTTTTATGTCCTGAGTGTGACCCATAAATGAAGAACCCCAGAGGGTTAAGTGTTCCTTTCATTTTGAGCAGTGCATTTGTATATTGGGAAATGTATATATTAACCAAGCAAATGGCAAGTATAAAGTTTTATGAATGCTGATGAAAAACAACAAAAAATACTCACGGCAGAACTCAGACTAAAGCCTTTGACATAAGATTCATCAACAGCAATGCCATCAAGCCAGACGTGCCGAATGTAAGCCAGATTTGGCCCAGACTCTGTTGATCAAACTCCACACAAAATGGCCTCCAGGTTCAGCCGGGACTCGAATGGGGGACATTTTTGCTGTGCTTTCCTTGAGAATTTCATTCCACATCAAACGCAGCACATGCTCTGACAGTACGAGATTTCAGACGCAGCTATACTGTAGATCTGATCTTAGTTTTTTCGATTATACTGTATTGGTTTTCTTTCTCATATTTATGTTTGTTGTTTTGCACTGTTTTAGTTGTATGCAAACGATTTGGGAGTGTGAAATATTTGACATCAATGAAAATGACAGAAAGAGACAATTTTTTGTGCATGAGACTCGAAATGTGTTGACAGTAAAATTCCCCAAATAAAGTCGATGAAAAGGTATATAAATGATATGAAGAGCTACACATATCATGGTCAGGTCTTCTACCACCTGTACTTCTCCTAAATACTACTTCAGTCATTTTCTAAATACCACTTTAAAGTTTATTTGTTTAACAAATTATAGCTGAGATCACCTTAAATTGAAAAGAAATTACTATTATTTGCAGATTTAGCCCAAATTAAGTTACTCAATAGTGTCTTGCTTATTTGGAACCATATTTAATTTTGCTTATATATTGTTGGTAAACATATTTTTATATAAATAAAGAGAAAACTGTTTTTTTTAACCATATTTCTTAATAATAAGTTGGAGGATCAGAGGATAACAATGTCAAAACATCCGTAACCATTTCTCTACATCATTTCATTTTAGTGCTCCTTTATCTAAATTGCAGCACACAGCCGAGTCTTGTATCCGCTCATATTTCATGTGAAAACACACCTGTTTTCAACACCCACTGCCTTAAACCCATAAAATTAATTGCCTTAGCAATGTTGTGTACAGGACATGAGCAAATGTCAACATCGTCATTTGTCAGAGAATAACGCTGTGAAAAATCCAGATGCTGATTATGTAAGATAAGATGGTCTTTAAAGGCCAGAGAGCTGTGATCCCGCAACACAACTAACTGATGCACGATGATCGTCACGCTTCTTTATTTCGTCCTCTTCAGGTCCGCTGTAGTCGAGGGGGTGAGTACAGCTTATTTTGTGATGTTTGAAAGCAGCAAAAACTGAACCAAGTGCTTAACAGTTACATTATCAGTACGCAGAGGATATATTGTCATTGCTTTGACTCTAAACGAAAGCATCTTAAAGGAACACAACAGTATTTTTGAAAATAGGCTAATTCTCCGTCTCCCCTAGAGTTGAACAGTTGAGTTTGACCGTTTTTGAATCCATTCAGTCGATCTCCGGGTCTGGCGGGAGCACTTTTAGCATATCATTGAATCTGATTAGACCGTTAGCATCTCGCTCAAAAATGACCAAAGAGTTACAATATTAAAACTTGACTCTTCTGTAGTTCCATCGTGTACTAAGACCGACGGGAAATGAGAAGTGATTTTCTAGGCAGGAATGAGAGAATAGTTCCTGCCATATCGGCCTAGAAAATCACAACTTCTCATTTTCCGTCTGTCTTACTGTGCGTTCAAACCAGACGCGACTTGCGTGAATAAATCGCGCTATTCACGTGTAGTTGGACGCTTGAACATTTTGAGTTTACTCACTTCATTCGCGTGTGACATTCGCTTCACAACAGCATTTGTGTCATGGAAGCGGCTCGTCTCGTTGTGAAATGGCTGACATGGATTGTTTTAAAATACGGCGAATAAGCTCAATTTGCCGGCTTTCACTACACTCACACAGCAATTGGGTTGTTTTAAGCAAACATTTAACCCAACCGCTGGGTTAAAAAGACTCATTCACTGGGTTAAAACGACCCAATTGCCGGGTCAAGTCCATTTTCAAACCAACTTGGGTTGTTTTTAACCCAGCATTTTTTAGATTGTAGCTTGTAGTCTCAATAGGGTGAATTCAGGGTGATTGGGACACTTTTTCCAAGTCATCTCAATGACAAAAAGTGTCCCAATCGCCCTGAAATCACTCTATGTAGAGCTCAAATTGAGCAAAGAGCGCTTTTTACAACTCTGTCCGACCTCCTCACTCACTTTCTTCCAAGCAAGATCCTTTTTATTCTGTTTCTATAAGGTATGAAGATGTGTCGTACAGCTCTGGGGATCCACACATGATTTTCTCCTCATTGTTGTCACTACTAGAGCAAGCTCCTGATTGGTTAACGTAGCGCGAATATCCACCAAAGTTCAGATTTTTCAACTCGAAAAACGCTTTTCAAACACTCAATTCACGCCGCAGAATGTCTATTCGCGTCTTTGCATTGACTTAACATGAAAATCACTTGCACAAAACGCTTCATTCAAGTCTGGTGTGAACGCACCATTAGTACACGATGTAACTACAGTAGAGTCAAGTTTTAAATAGGAAATATTTTGAGCGAGATGCTAACGGTCTAATCAGATTCAATGATCTATGCTAAGCTATGCTAAAACTGCTCCCGCCAGACCCGGAGATCGGCTGAATGGATTAAAAAACGGTCGAACTCAACTGTTTAACTCTAGGGGAGACGGAAAATTAGCCTATTTTTTTTAAAAAGTGGCGTGTTCCTTTAACAATAAAAGTAGGTCTTAAGATGAGATTTGAAATAGCTCAACAATAGGAGAAGATTATTCCAGTTCTCATGCTCATCCATAGATTTTAAAGCGGCAAACGGTGACATTTAACCGGAATATCTCAGAGACCTGAAAATGAATAAAAGATCAATGCAAATGCAATGTAGTTTCGGTGCTGAGTCTTGTAAAGCCTTAAAGGGTTAGTTAACCCAAGAATGAACCATGTTCAAACCCGTAAGACTTTCATTCATCTTAGGAACACAAATGAAGATATTTTAAATGAAATCTGAGAGATTTCTGTCCCTCCATTGACAGCTACGCAACTACCATTTTGTCTCTTCAAAAAGTTCACATGAACTGAGGGGTTTAATCCGAATTTTCTGAAGAGACACAATTGAACAAACTGAATTTAGTCTTTTATTCATACTTCAACGCTTAGCACTTGGGGTGGGATTATTTTGTCATTCCTGCGGTAGATCATGGCACCAGTAACACCAAGGTCATGGGTTTGATTCCCAGTGAATGCGTCCTTGAATGCAATGTCATTCTCCTGAGTGCAACTGCAAAAGTAAACGTTTGCATGATCTCTTCTGTAGGCACGGAGTCTCTGGACCGAGGGCAGCGGCTCCGGAGACCCCAGTGGGGAATGCATATGTGAGGCTTTCCTGCCCAACAGCACATTTCCAATCGGAGAGCTCATCTCGCTGGAGAGCACAGCAGTTGAGATCAACCGCAAACTGGAGATTGAGATTAGCAAGGTCTGGGACAATCTCCTGAACTCACGAGACTAAACTCAAGTGACATGCAGATGCTTTAACGCTTCTTTACCGGTTCTTGTACAGGTGGAGACTTACGAGGTTAAACTAAACATCTACATAGCAAAGATATCAAACCTGACGGTGCTGATCAAGCTGATGGAGGATGATCCCGACTCCTACAGTGAGTTCCACTTGGAGGAGGTGAAAATCCAGATCAAGCAAGTGGAGGCTCTAATTGTGGAGCTGCAGGCGTCTATACAAACCACCTCTACTGTGCTCATAACCATACGCCAACAGGTGACACTTTCTGAACCTATACAATACTTTTTTTTTTTAAATGTTTGGGTTGACAAAGAAAACGTACAGCTTTTGTGCAAGCTTGAGTTTGTTTCGTTTCAAAAGTTTCAAAAAAAAATTCAACGGTAACTTCTCCTGTACACTCAAAAAGGTACAGTGGAGGTACAATGTCGTTCCTTTGGGAACAAAACGTATACCTGTACCTTTGAAGGTACACAATTGGTCCTTAGGGTACAATTACACCATTGTTTTCCTCACTTAGAGCAGAAGTTCAGTCCTAGAGAGCCGCTGTCCTGCAGAGTTTGGCTCCAGCCCTGAAAGACATCTATAGAAGCTCTTATTGAGAATTAACAGAGGTTTAGATGTTGATGATTTAGTTTGGTCGTCATTATGGAGATCAGTGTTTCCTTTAGTTGGCCAGTTTAACTCTTGGCTTTTATGTGAGTTTGTGGTTTTTGTTACAGTGTTAACAACACACATAATCTGTTCAAATCAAAAGAAGCCATAAACAAAAATTATCAAGAAGAAAAATGTCTGACTAAACTCATCACTGACTAAAAATATTAAAAAATTATATTCACCAACAATACTTTCTTGCCCCAGATCAGACATTCTGAATTCTGATTTTTAAACACATTCTAGGGGGGAAAAAAGTTTAGACGCACACAGATATCAAGAGTCAGCATATGAATCTCAACAATGGGGACATACTTAATGCTGCAATGCATGCTGGGAGCCATGAGTTTATACTGTGGTGGTTTAGTAGGGTTGGAGCTAAACTCTGCAGGACATCAGCTCTCTCGGACCGAACTTGCCGACCCCTGACTTAGAGGTACAAAAACGTACCCCAATAACGGCCACTTGTACCCTAAATGGTACAATTTTGTACTCTTTTTTTTTTTTGAGTGTGTAGATTTCAAGCTACATCCACAAACTATTCTTGGTGCTAAGATGGTAAAGCTGGTTCAACAGCTACACTAGCACCAAACCAACAATAACCAGTCAAAACCAGTCTTGAATGGGAATTCATGCTGGTCCTTTCTTTAACCTTGAAACTCTTGCAAATGTCCAGGCGAGGCTTTGCTCAGTCAGCAATCAAAGTTGTTTTTTTCGAGTGTCTTTTTTTCCAGCGGTGGCTCAGTGGGTAGTACTGTCACCTTACAGCAAGAAGAGAGGACTTTCTGTATTGTGTGAACTGTTCCTGGATCCTGGAACAACATTCAAAACAATCATATTTGACATTAACTTTTTCGCTCAGCAGTCATTGTGGGTAGTGGTTTTCCAAAGTTACTGGCCACTCATTTTCACTGGTCAAAATTTTGTTGTTGGTATATTTGTTGTTGGCTACATGTAAATGACCTCTGTACACAACCAAATCAAGTCTACAGTCTACCTATTCAGCTCTGATAAAGCTCTAACAGTTGCTTGTCGGAAAAAAAAAAATTATTTGATGTAAATATAATTTATTCTCAAGCAATATTCTCATCAGCTATGGCATATTTAAATCTAGCATATTTTGTGTATGAGCCCATACATATCCATATTTTCTTGTGAATTGACAGTTTATTTTGTTTAAATATCAATAATCTAAAAAGTGTGAAGATGAACACTTTACACCCGGTTTTATGACTGTAAGTAATTCTCTTCAAATGCTATTGAAGTTGGAATCGTGTAACCAATGTCGATTGTAACTTTAGAGACGGTCCCTCGCGAATATTGAACGTCCAGCGTCAAGCCAACTTTATGCCAGTCACATCATATGTGCTTTGGTTCTGCTGTGATCTTTGTTTGAAACAATTTTCGCCGCTCAAATAGAAGACAACCGTACATCGCACACATCTCTGCTTTGGTGTTTATGATGAGAGGGCAGATTTCAGCGAATAAGAGCCGCTCTGAACAAAACTTTGGCGTTTCAGCGAAGACTAAACTGAACGCTTCTGATGATTAGACCTTGCATTCATAAGCTCAACAGAATCGCTTGTGATTGGTTATAATGCCCAACGCGATTATAACAGATGTCTTTTGAGAAGACTACAATAAAATTCAACCCGCCAAAGTGGCTAGTGTTACACGCCACAGCTGAAATACACCCGCAAATTAGATGTACGTTTGTAGCCCAAGACTGGTTTCCCACTGAAGCTAAGCAGGGCTGAAGCTGGTCAGTATCTGGATGGGAGACCAACTGGAAAAACTAGGCTTCTGCTGGTGGAGGTGTTAGTGAGCCCAGCAGGGGGCGCTCACCCTGTGGTCTGTGTGGGTCCTAACGCCCTAGTGATGGGGACACGATACTGTAACAAGCACCGTCCTTCGGATGAGATGTTAAACCGAGGTCCTGACTCTCTGTGGTCATTAAAAATCCCAGGATGTCCTTCGATAAAGAGTAGGGGTGCAAACCCGGCATCCTGGACAAATTTGCCCACTGGCCCCTGTCCATCATGGCCTCCTAATCATCCCCATATATATATACATATATATATACGATTGGCTTCATCACTCGGTCTCCTCTCCACCAATCAGCTGGTGTGTGTGTGGTGGGCGTTCTGGCACAAAATGGCTGCCGTCGCATCATCATCAGGTGGAGCTGCACATCGGTGGTGGTGGATGAGGAGATCCCCGCCTTCTATGTTAAGCGCTTTGAGTGCCTAGAAAAGCGCTATATAAATGTAACAAATTATTATTATATTATTATTACGGATTGTCGGGTGTCATTGTCGAGCCCTGATTGCATGTATGTTATCTGGGTGATTTCTGCCTTTGGCTTGTGATTAACTTTATTTTTTCTTTTCGATGAAAACAGATCAGTGTTGTGATTTCTGTGCTAACTCAACTGGAGATCACCTACGACAAGAACCTGGTTCTTGTGACGCGTCGAGAATATTTAATTCTTCAGCAGAAACTAGAGGCGTGTGAGATCCGCCATAATGAAATCTTCAACCCCAACATTGGTAAGTCTTTCTGTGTAGAGACACTGAACGTGTAAAAGTCTTGAATCATCTGTTTATATACTCGCTTACCTTGTTTATCAGGAATCTGCAATCACCGTGGAATTAGAAGAATCAGCAAACCCATCATCAGCCAGCTAAACGCAAACCTGAACGGAGCTTTCAAGTATGGAGGATGGGGTAAAGACTCCAAGCCCTTGCCCGGCTCTGAGAACATGCACTGGTACTACGGCTTCTCGGACACTCTGGTCACTAAAATCACACTGTACAGCGACTACTACAACCTGATCATGAGACAGGCCTCTAAGTCCCATGAGCTCTTCGTCAAATATCAATATGATTGGCAAGGCACTGGAAACAACTACATTGTGCGAGAAAACACCCTGTACTACCAGTTCAGAAGCACTTTTGGTATGGCAAAGTTCAACATGACCAGTCTAAGCACTCTGTACAAGGAGGTTCCCAAGGCCAGCGCCAGATTCTCATACCATTACTCGGCCAACCAGAACCTGGACTTCGCCGCCGATGAGTCCGGCCTGTGGGTAACTTACGCCACGGAGGAATCGAAGGGTAAACTGGTATTAGGGAAGATCAATGAGAAGACATTTGTGGTAGAGGAGGTTTGGCAGACCAGTGTTTTCAAACCCTCTGTAGGAAACTCTTTTATGGTGTGTGGGGTTCTGTATGCCACAAGGTCTGTCGACTCCAAAACTGAAGAGATCTTTTACACCTTTGACACGCACACAGAACAGGAAAGCTATGTTAGTATTCCCTTTGAGAAGTTCCAGGACGTTTACGTGTACCTGGACTACAACCCCACCGATCAGAAACTTTACATGTACAACAATGGTTATTACGTCAGCTATCATGTTTGGTTCAACTATGAGGGCTCAAAAGATCAACTCTCGATTGGTGACTGACCTGTGAATTAAGAATATTATATTCAGCTGTCAAACGCAGAACAGCAATGAACGTGCTGTATTTCTCTGTGTAATAAATTCTTATGAGCAAAATTATTTAAGTGTGCTTAATTTCTGAGTCTTCTTCACACTGTGCAGTCATGATTAATCTACCATTATATATATACAGGTGCTGGTCATTTAATTAGAATATCATCAAAAAGTTTATTTATTTCACTAATTCCATTCAAAAAGTGAAACTTGTATATTATATTCATTCATTCATTACACACAGACTGATATATTTCAAATGTTTATTTCTTTTAATTTTGATGATTATAACTGACAACTAAGGAAAATCCCAAATTCAGTATCTCAGAAATTAGAATATTGTGAAAAGGTTCAATATTGAAGACACCTGGTGCCACACTCTAATCAGCTGATGAACTCAAAACACCTGCAAAGGCCTTTAAATGGTCTCTCAGTCTAGTTCTGTAGGCTACACAATCATGGGGAAGACCAAAAGACGACCATTGACCCCTTGCACAAGGAGGGAAAGACACAAAAAGTCATTGCAAAAGAGGCTGGCTGTTCTCAGAGCTCTGTGTCTAAGCACATTAATAGAGAGGCGAAGGGAAGGAGGTGGTAGAAAAAAGTGTACAAGCAATAGGGATAACTGCACCCTGGAGAGGATTGTGAAACAAAACCCATTCAAAAATGTGGGGGAGATTCACAAAGAGTGGACTGGAGCTGGAGTCAGTGCTTCAAGAACCACTACGCACAGACGTATGCAAGACATGGGTTTCAGCTGTCGCACTCTTGACCAACAGACAGCATCAGAAGCGTCTCGCCTGGGCTAAAGACAGACAGGACTGGACGGCTGCTGAGTGGCCCAAAGTTATGTTCTCTGATGAAAGTACATTTTGCATTTCCTTTGGAAATCAGGGTCCCAGAGTCTGGAGGAAGAGAGGAGAGGCACACAATCCACGTTGCTTGAGGTCCAGTGTAAAGTTTCCACAGTCAGTGATGGTTTGGGGTGCCATGTCATCTGCTGGTGCTGGTCCACTGTGTTTTCTGAGGTCCAAGGTCAACGCAGCCGTATACATATCTACGTTTTTGTAATGCATCTTCAGGTGTTGATTTTCTGGGATTCTTGAATGGAAGTCTTTTGATACTCATAAATGCTAAACCATGATTTTTTTTTTTTAAACCATGAAACCTGATTTACAGTTGGACATCATTCCCAAATGATAACTACAAAGATATCACAGCACTAGTACAAATGCAACCCTAAATTACATGGAAACAAAAGACGTTATTTTGTAACCTGTATGATACATGAGGGTAACTCAACACTGCCATGTGATGAGTAAATGGGTGGAACGTTTTAAAAAAAATACACAGGTCCGCATCCACACTCATTCACGGCCATCTTATAAGGCTATTGTAATAAGCAGGAGAAAAGGATATCAGGCAGAAACGTGGATCATAATGCAAAAGGGTTTTATAAACAGACCCAGCAGGCACAGTATGTCAATGTGACGTCAGGAAGACGTTGGACTCCAACTAATCAACTTTGACTTTTTAACATTAGTTTTTCTCTGGCTGCTCTAACCGTGTTCGTTATGGCAAGAGACAATTTGATCAGATGTTATTGTCTTACTTGATGATAAAGATATGATCATCATAAAGTGGTCTATTTCGCTGATGTCATCCAGAATCTAATCTTCTGACACATAATCATTTTGAATTATTAATTATAGCAAGCCTGTAATTCTACATTTCCCACTAAACATTTTGATCTCCAGCATCTTTTAGACTCATGCAGACATCAATAATCGGCGTATGAATAAAGTTTCATAAAGCACTGCTAAAAGTGATAAACATGTGAGTATATGTTGTCTGAGCTGTAGACCCCCCCCCCCCCCTCCCTCCCCCACAATACAACATGATCCAGACAAAAACTCTTTTGTTCCAGTATTTTCTGTAATCTAGTGTTTACAGCCCAAACTGTCTGCAGGGTGCTAGAGTTCACAGGGCCTGAGTTACACACTTTCAACAATCAATTTATAACCAAAAAAATCAAAAAGTGCCTTTTGTTGTGGGGGGGTTATTACAGCTCAGACAACATATACTCACATGTTTATCACTTTTAGCAGTTCTTGCCATAACAAACACAGTTACAGCAACAAGAGAAAAACTAATGTTAGAAGGTCAAGTCAAACTGCCCAACTAAAGGAAACATTGATCCCAATAACAGTGACTTCAAACAAAACATTAACATCTAAACCTCTGTTAATTCTTAATAAGAACTTCTGTAGACGTCTGACAGAAATAAAGTCACTCTGGTCAGTAATAAGTGAAGCTGGCGGGGGGGTATTCCAACCAAAATTCAACGCCTGCACAACGTTGGAGCTTGATGTCAAACCAATTTTCATTTTCAACCAAAATCCAACGTCTGACTGACAGAGTCTACATCGTGTGCTTGATGGGGAACATGAGCACTGAGGAGAGAAACAGGCATAATATATTCAATCACTGATTAGTGTACAAAGTACAAATAAATACATAATGTAAGATATAATGAATAAAAATAGCAAGAAACATGAATAAGTCACGTTATAATTATGATAATGGGACTTGTCACTGTTTCTTTTTATTATTATTTTGCAAAAGGTGTGGGCATTGTCGATATGGCTTCGAGATATGAAATTATCTCGCTGTCCAGCTGTTGTTAAATGTACATGTATATTAGGCTTTTTTCCACCTGAGTCTTCTCTCATTTCTACCAGTGATGCTTGATTCAACTTTCCACATCTGTGCAGATATCAAAAGCGCAAGTCAAGTCGCCTTTATTTATATAGCGCTTGTTACAATACAGCTCAGTTAATTTCTTATTCAACGTCAGATTAGATCAGAACATTCAGAATATTTGTCCAGTTCCATCCGGTTGAAGATCGGAGTCGCAGGAGACGGGTTTGTTGAGGATCAGTGTGTCTGCTTCCCCAACAATGCTAACTGTTCCAGAGTTTAGGTGCTAAATAGGAACAGGATCGACCGCCTGCAGTTGATTTTGATACTTTAGGCATTATCAACTGGCCAGAGATTTGAGGCCGCAATAGACGTGAAGGACTATAATGCGTTAAAGGGTCATGAACCCCCTGTTTCAGCAGCCGTCAATTCTCAGCACAGTTTTGAAAAATGCTATAAAAGTGGCGTGGTTTAGCGGCGGAGTGGAGGGGGACGAGTGGAGACTGACCGCACATCAACGGCTTCAGATTCAGACAGTTTTATTTCACTCTCATGAAATGCACTCTTCCCACAAATGCACACTGCAAATGACCATTAAGTTACACGCAACACAATATACACATGGAAGCTCACCGTTACACAAATATATCCTGTGACGGCTATAATTCAATGGTCAATTAAATGCACAGCCATTCGCAATTTGTTCTCTGCATCGAAAATATATATGAACACGCTGTTGCATAACTTTGAGGATTTTTTAGTGGTTTTTATAAGTCGTTTGTTTGGTTAAATGGCCGTAAAGAGCGGTTACACTCACAGTGTGGATGAATTGCGTTGGTGTGAAGACTCAGGATCTATTGAAGAGAACGTATGCAACGCAGAAACTCATATAAAGCGGAAAAAACACACGTTTTTGATCCATTAATGCATCTCTCACTTACTGTGTACGATCTCACTCTTTGAAGCGCCTGTCAATCAAAGCGTGCTGCTGTGTTAAGAGAGGCCTAAAAGGATAAAATTGTATTTATTTGAGTCTGAAGATGACCGATATTGTTGCTCTCTAGATTGACTAACTCTGCTTCCAAACTGTCCAGAGTCGTCTTCTCATTTGTACATGCGAGATTACATGACATTCACATCACCTCTATCATTTGTTCCCTTAATTTGCTCACAAAAATCCCCATCATGCAACATCCAGGCATGTAAACGCCAACCCAGGCGCCCCCTTGTGGCATTTTCTACCTGCAGACATAAAGACACAAAATGAATATTGGATGATAAGCAATATCAGTCACAGACAAAATACATTTTGAGTCTATCAAAAAATTATCAATTTGAGAAAAAGATTTATACATATGAGAAAAATAAGAATATTATCTGCCAGTTGGATTAAAAAGCCTCCATATGTCTACCATATTCAAACTCTTTAATATTGTATTCAAGCATGAACCTGCTGAGGATTGTTGTTTAAGAGACTATGAATGTCTGTCTAAAACACAATTCATATCACCAGCCATTATCACATTTGTAAGATCCGAAATCATATTGAACAACTTGTGAAAAAAACTTGGGACTATATTTGGCCCATAAACGTTAATCAGTGTTTGAACATAACAAATCATCCAGTACAGTGTATCTGCCATTAGGATCTATACCTGAAGATGAGACGGCAAAATAAATATTTTTCCTGAACAATATAGCAACTCCTCTTGCTTTGATATGCCAAGCCATTTTTCACGCAAGACTGTTTGTGCATCTGGTTTAGTACTAGAGTTTCTTAAAGGAAAATTATATCAGGTTTTTTAACTGGACTACCTAATGAACCCCTTCACATTGCAACTCACTGTAAATAGTCCAAGTCCAATTTATCCATCCTATCCTTCAATTGTTGAGGCACATGACTATTAACTAATACAAGATTAATTCAAAAGCCAAAACCACAATGACATATTACTTAACAATTAGTTAATAGTCATGTGCCTCAACAAGTAAAGTTATAACATAATAATGCCTTTGGAAATCATCAGCTAATGATTCATTAAAGCAAAAATGCATGGCTTTGACTCATTGTGGTAATTAACATATGACTTTACACTATTAGTTAATATAACATGTTATTAGGGAATTAATACAATATGACACATTTAACTAATAACAATTTAATGATTACTTAATCTATTAATCATGTAGAATGTGCATTAGTTGCTGATGATCATTAATAAATGGTTTAGTTCTTCATGAGTCATACATTAACTCATGATTATCTGTGCATTAGTTAAGCATGAATTAATGCATATTAGTGCATTATTAATTATTAACTAATTAATATTAGATTTTTAAGTTGTCAGAAATATCAGTTAACCTATGTTTTTTGTCTTTAAATTTTGTGACTTTTTCTCATTTAGCGTCATGAACTTGCATGCAAAGTTTCAACACGCTGATGTGTTTTGACATATACACACAAAAGTACTGTTACGTTCGTGATGTTCACGGGTCAATTTGACCCGCATATTTTAATGTTCTTAGGCAATAGTTGAGACCCAAAATAATAACATTTCTTGGTTATATTTTGTTATTTTAGTTTTTTACTAATCTATGAAGATTTAAAAAAAAAGCTTATCCCCATTTTTTTCAATACAGAAATATTTTTTGTATGCCACAAATGGTAAAAATTAGCTGTCATTTCTTTTTTCAATCTATCTCAAATACTATCTAACCCTCATTGTTTTTCTTGAAATTGTGTGACATTTTCTCATTTAGGGACATTAACATGCATCCAAAGTTTCAACATGCTGATACGTTGTGAAATGTGCATATCAAAATGTTATACACTCTTGCTGTTTGTGGGTCAATTTGCCCCATATAGGACAGCTATTCCAAAGCAACTGAAAAGACACAAAATACAAAACACTTTGTGCATCTCAGAGCTCTTCAACTCTAGTCCTGAAGTGCTGAGATGAACAACTTCATCAAGCAGTGTTTTCAAATCGGCCATCACTGTATAAGTCGTAAAAGTAAAGTTTAAAACAAGTTATAGAAGTTTAGGAACATGTAAAATATATAACATATATATTTTTATATTTTAAATAAAATATACATTTTACAAAACATGTTCAACTCTAAAACTTCAAGAAAATCAAAGCTAAATATCTGAAAAAATTCTGTGCCAAATTTTAGGATGATATCTCAAAAAGAAGATGTTTTTGTGCGCAGTACCAACGTTTTCCACTAGATGACATGTAAACTCTTCGATTTCCGTATATGGTTTGAGTGATCTGAACGTTATTTTTTCATACTTTTCAAAATATCTATGAATTAGACATCCTATTCAGAAGTAGTTTGGGCAGTAATGTTGATATTTGATTTGAATTCAATCTCTAAAATGTATATAAAAAAAAAACACATATGGAAAGAGTCAGAGCGTGCGTTATAGTTTGGCACCACATCACAAATGACGAATCTATCGCTATTTATCTACTGCTCTGTCATCTCTTTTGAAAATCAGTCACCAAATATGAAAATTAGAGTCTGAAAGCTTTAAAATGCTATATAGTTGGTCAAGATTACTTTAGGTTTAGACTAAGTGCCCCAAGGGCCAATCTTAAAAACAGTGGTTAAAAGTATTTTTATAAATCGTAAATTCAGATATTTATTCTTTGTAATGTGTGAAAAGTATTGATATTAAAAGTTAATTGTTTGTACCTGATTGTATGTGTTTTTTCATTGTGTGATTTTTGGGGAATTGTATTGAATCCAATTAGGGTCAATTTGACCCGGACCATAACGAGTGTAACCAGAAATTGAACAGCGCACGAGGGTTAAATTTGGCATCCACATTTTCATGAAGTTGAAAAGGATTCATTTCAATGACTCCCTCAGCTGTTTTTCTGAAATTTGAAGGTAGCTGGCTGCTTGAGGCCTGGTCATCTTGCAACTCTTGTTTATCCATCTTATCAACTCTTTTTGTAGATTTAAGCTTCGTCATTCTTTTAAATACCTAAGATTTAGCACTTCAAACAAAGCTAGTATTAATGAAATAATTGGGGTATTTTCTGGAACCTCTCTTAAACACGTTTAGTCTCTTTACAACCCCAATTTAGGCCCAATTTGCACCCCAAGCGATCAGGGGGTGCGCACCAATTTTTGTCAAAAAAAAATCCTTATTTTACTGCTCCCGATCACGTTGGAGCCTGCACAATCCCTGGCAGACACAGTATTGAAAAAATATCACCCATATTCTTTTTCCGCCAGGAGAGCCAGCTGACGACATTGATCGTCCTGCATCTGTTTTTCTTCTCAAGTCACATTTGATCTCAGGAGTCTCTCTCATTGTGGACTCTTGCGGTCCGGACGAATCTCCTAGTGTGTGCATTCGGAGGATTAAAATGCTAAAAATCTGTTGAAACTGCCCTCATGTCTGTGGTCTCCCACAATTTTAAAATCGATTAAGATTTGAAAATCGTCTAGTGTGTCCCAGGCCTTTAAAGGAACACGCCACTTTTTTGGAAAGTCGGCTCATTTTCCGTCTCTCCTAGAGTTAAAATTCAGCCGATATCCGGGTCTGGAGGTAGCACTTTTAGCATAGCTTAGCATAGATCATTGAATCTGATTAGACCGTTAGCATCTCGCTCAAAAATGACCAAAGAGTTTCCATATTTTTCCTGTTTAACCTGTTTAATCCGTGACTCTTCTGTAGTTACATCGTGTACTAAGACCGACGGAAAATGAGAAGTTGGGATTTTCTAGGCCGATATGGCAGGAACTATACTCTCATTCCTGCGTAATAATCAAGAGCTGTGAGCCGCCCCATGAGCGCAGCGGCGCAATGATATTACACAGCGCCTGAAAATAGGCTAACAGAGAGCGCTGGGACTTTTTTGAGCCGCTGTGTAATATCATTGCGCCGCTGCACTCATGGGACAATAATAACAGACTCGCTTAATATAGGACAACTCTATGTCACTGTAATCGTCTTTACCTTCATTACAATCATCATCCATCAAAACTTTATTAGCGACGGTGGTTTACTTTATCCAACTGAGAGATGTAGTTTGCGTATCCTGTGTTCATGAAGCGGGTTGCTTTGAGCCGCCGTTCATCTGCATTTTACACAGCGCAATTAGAAAAAAACAGCTCATAATCTACACTCACCTAAAGGATTATTAGGAACACACACTAATACTGTGTTTGACCCCTTTCTCCTTCAGAACTGCCTTAATTCTACGTGGCATTGATTCAACAAGGTGCTGAAAGTATTCTTTAGAAATGTTGGCCCATATTGATAGGAGAGCATCTTGCAGTTGATGGAGATTTGTGGGATGCACATCCAGGGCACGAAGCTCCCGTTCCACCACATCCCAAAGATTGGGTTGAGATCTGGGGACTGTGGCGGCCATTTTAGTTCAGTGAACTCATTGTCATGTTCAAGAAACCAATTTGAAATGATTGGAGCTTTGTGACGGTGCATTATCCTGCTGGAAGTAGCCATCAGAGGATGGGGACATGGTGCTCATAAAGGGATGGACATGGGCAGAAACAATGCTCAGGTAGGCCGTGGCATTTAAACCATGCCCAATTGGCACTAAGGGGCCTAAAGTGTGCCAAGAAAACATCCCCCACACCATTACACCACCACCACCAGCCTGCACAGTGGAAACAAGGCATGATGGATCCATGTTCTCATTCTGTTTACGCCAAATTCTGACTCTACCATCTGAAAGTCTCAACAGAAATCCAGACTCATCAGACCAGGCAACATTTTTCCAGTCTTCAACTGTCCAATTTTGGTGAGCTGGTGCAAATTGTCGCCTCTTTTTCCTATTTGTAGTGGAGATGAGTGGTACCCGGTGGGGTCTTCTGCTGTTGTAGCCCATCCGCCTCAGACCGGCCCGTCTGGCACCAACAACCATGCCACGCTCAAAATTTCTTAAATCTCCTTTCTTTCCCATTCCGACATTCAGTGTGGAGTTCAGGAGATTGTCTTGACCAGGACCACACCCCTAAATGCATTGAAGCAACTGCCATGTGATTGGTCGATTAGATAATTGCATTAATGAGAAATCGAACAGTTGTTCCTAATAATCCTTTAGGTGAGTGTATTTTGTGAAATACTGTTTTTTGCCTACTATATAGTAGGGAAGTATGTGTTACATATGTATAATACATTTTATTCATATCCAAACCACCCCTTCATATGGTGGCATCATAATGTTGTCTCCTACGGTGTATGTGCTGGGGGGATTCAGCTTGCTGACTGGCTCATCTTACCCAACTCCCACTATCAAGAAACATAGTCACTTCAGCACAGTAAGAAATTATACTCCAACAGAAAACTACTCTAGTAAAAACCTGGTAACTCGCTAACTGCGAAAAATGTTTTTAGTGTGAACTACCTTATAATTAACAGAAATGTGTACTTGTATACAATGCTGAATATTGAACTCTATCAATGCCATCCCAAAATTACATATTTTTTTGAAAGCCTCTACGCGGTGGCATAGAGTTTTGAGACGGTCATTATCGTTTTGAGTTGTTATGTGGTTATTGAGTAATTCTTAGACATGTAAAGCTCTTTGGTCAACTTGTGTTGCTTTTGAACGTACTCGATAATTTTTTTTTTTTATTTTAAATATTTTGCAGCGAGTGTGTTAGCAGTTATGCCCTTTTTCACGAGGCACTCCCGAGAGTTTATTGCATTATTTGAGCATGTATGGACACAGCGGGCTCGATCACACCAGCTCAGGCATTGTGATGGCATGTTATTACAGTGAACTATGAATCTTCTCCAGGTTTGGCAAACATGTTTCCTCTCAGGTCGTTTATGACTCCTATGATCATACACACGTACGAGTTAAACAAACACGAACTGTGTGCATTTGTCTCAATAAGGAACGTCACCGCACATCCATTGGCTGTCAAACACAATAAGCATGAGAATAAGACATGTGCTGGAGATCAAATGCTGCATATAAGGCTGTAGTTGAGAAAGAGACACATATTCTGATGCATGATGGGTCTCCTGCTCGTGCTCCTGTTGGCGGCTCCTGCTCACGCCTGGCTGGTAATCTCCATTTTGATTCAATGCTAAGATTCGATATCCAAACATATCTTAACGTAAAGCCGTATGTTTCGCAGTCTCTAGAGGATTGGGGCTCTGGCAGCGTGGCCGGATCGGTCGGGGAGTTTGGACAGTGTGTTTGTAACGTGTTCCTGCCCGATACTTCATTCCCAGCGGACCGTGTGGAGAACATCCAGACGTCCTCCAATCAGCTCGCTGTAGAAATCAAGATCCACATCAGCAAGGTAGCTTTATTGTTTTTATTCCAGTTTTATTATATTTCAAGATGTTTTGGGAGTGGCTATTTGCACCAACAACTCATTTTCTTCGCGATAGAGGATATTTACTAAGTGAAAATAGTGATATATTCAATATACACCATGTAAAAGTAGCAGCTCTTTGCAATATGTGTAAATAGTAATTTCGTTATTTGTACTTTTAGAACATTTTTATTGAAAGTAAATGTCTTTCCGATGTGACAGGTTTCAGCAAGTCAGATTTAAGACCTTTTCAAGACCATTATGAATTAAATTTAAGAACTTTATCACGCAATTAAAAAAACATACAAAAGGAAATGCAGAATCACAAAATTGCTTGCTAAGCAAATTCATTTATTCAAATTGAACAAAGTATTAGTAAACTTGCACTTCCTCATAGCTCAATCCCACCAGGATTAATATACAAACACACTACCGGTCAAAAGTTTGAGAACGGTAAGATTTTTATTGTTTTTACAGAAGTCTCTTCTGCTCACCAACACTGTAAAAAAATCAGGTCTCCAATTGAAAATTTTCTAGTGACCGATCACATCTAAATTTTTCAGTTGACCAAATTAAATTTCTGTGAATTGATGCAATTAAATTCAATTAAAAATCAAGAAATTCAATTTGGCCAACTAAAAAATTTAGATGTGATCGCTCACTAGAAAATTTTCAATTGGAGACCTGATTTTTTTTTACAGTGAAGGTTGCATTTATGTTATTAAAAATACAAAAAAAAAACTGTAATATTGTGACTGTTTTCTATGTGAATATATAGTAAAGTGTCATTTATTCCTGTCATCGAAGCTGATTTTTTTTTTTGATTCTTTGATGGATAGAAAGCTCTAAAGAACAGCATTTATCTGAAATAGAAAGTAAAAAAAATATTATTTCTGAAGGATTATGTGACTCAAAAGTCTGGAGTAATGATGCTGAAAATTCAGCTTTGAATCACAGAAATAAATTGCATTTTAAAATATATTCAAACATAAAATAGTTATTTTAAATTGTAAAAAGAAATCACAATAATACTGTTTTTGCATCAAATAAAAGCAGCCGTGGTGAGCAGAAGAGACTTCTTTAAAAACATTTTAAAAATAAATGTTATATATATATATATATATATATATATATATATATATATATATATATATATATATATATATATATAATAAATGTTATATATATATATAATTTTTTTGTGAGATCAAAATTACTGATTTGGTGGTGGTCATTTTCAGAAATTTGCATTTTTTTTACATCGGTCCAAGTGAAAGTAGTGAATTGACGATTTGCATTACAGGATGAACGTGTAAATTTTAAACATTCGAAAGTTGTAAATCTACCAATTGTGTTGTGTTGTTTTGTTTTGCATTTGTGAAATGTATTTTATGAATATATAATTTTATTTTGCACACGTGAATTGTTTTTTGCATGTGAAATTGGTTGCACTTGTGCATCTTGTTTTTTGCGTGAATTATTAATGAGTCTAATCTGTCTCCATACTAGACTGCACTACTAAGACATTGAAATATGAGCATATTTTTTAATCTCGTGTGGCCCAAACAGGCATTGTTAGGCAAAGCTAGTGTAAATAGAGCTTGCCAACAAAAGGTCGCTGTTTGTTTGGCGTAAATAAACACTCTGTTTAGTTTTAGTTAATTATATGAACCCTGGACCCAACACATTACCACAACTCTTTATTGTACAAATTAGAGCCCGACTGATTTGTGTTTTTGGGGGCCGATGCCGATATTAGGGAGTAAAAAGTTAAATATCGATATATCTGCCGGTATTATATATGTGTATATTATAGTACAGTACCAGTTAAAAGTTTGGACACACTTTCCCATTGATGTCCAAACTTTTGATTGGTACTGTATATATAATACAGTTTTGTACATAATATACTTACATTTTACATAAATGCGACAGTTCTAAACTAGATTTACAGGTACAGAAATAGTAATCAAATGTCAAATATCACTTCATAGTCTTCACTGTGTAAATATAGATGAACCCTTATTATATTTTTCTGTCTTTTGTTATCTCGTCTTTTATGAGAAAACGCTTCCCTGCCATTGATGAGATTTTACCATGTTTTCCCTGTTTCTCCTGGTGTGCTATTACACATCTCCTGAATGAGTACAGCATCTGATCAAAAACACAGGTGAAGAAGAAGCAGAAACAAGCAATCTCATATAAGCAGATGCACAAGCTTTGAAGTGTTGATGGATTTTTCTCAGCTTTTTCCTCAAAACGTGGCTTTTTTCATGAAACATACCCCTATTCAAGTGTTGATCAAGAATGCATGAGGCTTTGTTCTTTCTTTTGATATATTGCATGTTCAGTTATTCATACAACAAGATATTCAGTGGGCCATGAAACTTAAACACTGGCGGGTGATGGCAAATTTCATGTTTACGTTCAAAGTACGTAACGCTCTCAAACGAACTCTGGACCATGAACAGACCCAACTGCAAAAAGTACTGATCATTTTTTGACTAAACCATCTGCCGTAGTGCATTATGGGATGAGGAAGTGTTTGTTGACAGTTTGCACTTTAGCACGGCAGTTCGCGGACAAACTTGGAGTAGTGAGGAGGGGCGGAGCCTCATAGACATTTGATCTGATGACCATATTAGGTCACAACTTTTGAAAACTCACAAGAACAGCGCGACCTTCGCTTGAAGTGACGAGTGATGCGCAATCTCCGCAGTTTAGGAAATACGCCATGGCCAATGAGTGATGTGGATTTTGTCATGTGACCAAAGCAATCAGTGTGGTCTGAAAAGGAACCTGAAAAATGCTACAATGTATAATTGTTTGCCCTTGTTTCAGACCAAATGAACCGAACTAGAGATGTGAAAGCACCCTAAAAGTTCATTGGTCACTTCTTGGGTCCACTGGGGAAATGAGTATTTAATTTGTCATCTCGATGAATTTGAAAGCTTTCTTCAATTAATCATTTACAGCACAAATATTTTCTTTGACCTTGTGTAGTTTTGTTGATGGTTTTTGAGGATGATGGCCTCACACAACTTGTCCATATTCATGTCTGATTGGATGAGTTCTACCGAATGCCAGAAGAATTTGTGATTGGACACACAACCTTTGACGCAAAGATATTCTCCATCTGGCTGTTAAACGTCGATTAAATCAACGCATTTTGCTGGGCTAATCGATTTCTCATTTGCAGTGATTGTATTTCCTGTGCTCAGGTCAGCAGTCTGAAGGTTCAGCTGGTGATTCTTCTCGGCCAGCTGTCCAACCTGACGGCTCGTGTGGAGAGTCTGGAGAGCGGACCGGACAAATACATCAAACTGGAGTTTGAGCTCCTCCGCATTGAGCTCAGAGAATTTGAGGCTCTGGTCACGCAGCTGAAAGCATCTCTGAACTCCTCTTCACCCGCCTTCGAGAGTCTTTTCATAGAGGTGACGCTTCCTTTACTTACACAACACTTGCCGTTATAGCGTTTGCATGGTTCTAATCTGTTTTCTTTGTAAGATTCGCAATATGAGTTTGATTGTGGACCAACTGGAGAGCTACGACCGGAGCAACTTAGAAGTGATTCGCATCGAGTTCGCCAAACTTCAGCGGAAACTGGAGAAATGTCAGGATGATAAGGATGACTACTCTAATGCACAAATAGGTAGGCTAACACTCATTCTCTGAGATGATGATACACATTTGGCTTATTTGAAGTGTTGTATATGATACATGCAATGAGAAGGGTTCTGGAACACTGAAGGTGCATAGGCAGCTATTGAAATCGTTGGCATTCTTCTTCCGCTCTTGAGTCTATGGCAGCCCATAGAACCAATTGCGGGAAAGTTATGAAATTTGGTACACAGATGTGTCACCATAGCAAATTTGGAGTCTCTAACTCAATCCCTCTAGCGCCACCAACTGCCCAAATTTGCACTCAGTACAGCACTTGTACAGTATATGCTTATAACTTTTGAACCGAAAGGGATAGAGACAAGATTCCTTTGCTCAAGACAATTCGTAATTTTCCATCATGAAAAAAATTCTGTGATTTTCACGAAAATTGAACGAGATCATCTTCAGACCATTCCGACAAAAAGTTATGGAATTCAAGTTGATTCATCAAACCGCTCTGGAAAATAACGTGCGAACGAATTTGACGAAGAGCACACCAAAATTAACATGAGGCTATATCTCTGCAACGCTTTAGCGCATTCTGACCGTTCGACATGGTCCCTGTTCGCTGCTCTCTGAGCGCGGTTTATCAGTTGAAGTTGACCTCGCTGACAATAATCGCTCATTCGGAAAGCACTGCAACGTCATCAAAGAAAGTGGTCTAGTCATCTCTCCACTTCCTGTGAAGTGATGTATCGATGTTCCCTTCTTCCCTACCCCGTTCGCAGTGCCCTTCGAACTGAACATGTTCGCTCCCTTTGGATTGGAATCTCACTTAAGATGGCGGAAGTCCCCTTCGCAGTCCACTTACGGTCGAATAGAACGCACCCTAGGTGTGTGTTATGAAAAGCATGAGCTGAGGCGACCTGCACAGTTTTGACGCAGTGCCACCTAGTGGTCAGGAGATATGAAAAATGGCGCTTGATCATACCGTCTGAATGGTCTTAATCACAAAGCAAGAAGTCGAACGATACCCAATTTTTTCATATTGGCAATTTTGGGCATTAGCCATTTTGAAAATGGTGAACTCGGTCTGTTTCTTTGGCACCATGCCCTGAAGGTACTCAAAACATTTCAGGTCAGCACCTCAATTTTGACCTGTGGTCAAAAGTTATAACGAAATTTCCAAAAATGAGAATAACTTTTGATTAAATGATGAAACTGGTCTTAATAGATCCAATGGGTCATGCCGAGAACATGATACCAATAATCAGCCAAACTTCCTGTCCGCCATTTTGATATCCTTTAAAAAACATAGTTTTTCGAACTCCTCCTAGACCTTTTGTCCGATTTTCATCAAATTCAGATCTTCAGTCTGTGCCGACAAAAGGTTATGGCAGCAACAAATTTGAGGCATGAAGCCAAAATGACTCTTGAGGCATACCTCTAGGCGTTCATTCATGTTTATTTGGCGCTGTAACTGCTATTAAAGTGGAGGAGATGATCAGTTTCACGTGAGCCGTGCGCTGCCGCTTCTTTTGAACTGAGGTGCTACTGCGATCTGTCACACCACATTAAAGAGCGCCAAAATTACGCTTACATTTTGTTTTGTTTTTCGTAATAATTTGAAATCTGATACTTTGTTTTATATCAAAAGTAACAAAAGATTATTGCAATTTTGGCGCGCTACAATGATCCGTTCATTCATAAACTAAAAAAACAGGATGACTAATCGATTCTTGGGATTTAAGAATCGATATCGGTTCGTAAAATTGAGAATCGATTAAAATTGAGAAATCAAAATTTTTTACTCAGCCCTAATTGTGACCAGTGTTGGCAAGTCTGCAGTTTTCCCACAGAATTGGGCCACTTTTAAGTTGTTGCTGTGGGTAAATTTTTTTTTCCGTGGGTTGATTTCCACCCCAATATGAATGATTTTGGCACTCCAATACCCCCAAAACACCCACAAATCCATTGGAGAATTCGTCTGCCAGGTGGAGAAAATCGCATTGGGCTACTTTTGTTGCACAGATCTGGCAACCCTTATTAGATTAGATTAGATTAGATTCAACTTTATTGTCATTACACAAGTACAAGTACAAGGCAACGAAATGCAGTTTAGGTCTAACCAGAAGTGCAATAGCAGCAAGTGCAGGATATACAATGGATGCGTAAGTGCAGGACATGGATATGTACTGAATATATATAAATATGTATAAATAGAGAGATGGTTATTACTATAAACAGAACTGAATTTACAGGTGAATATGTACAGTGAATAAATATACAGATGGCTATTACTATAAACAGAATTTACAGGGGAATATGTACTATGAATATAATATACAGATGGCTATTACTATAAACAGAATTTTACAGATAGAGGTATACAATAATATGTTAGGCTAATATGAGGAATATAGCAGTGGATTAGGGTAGTGCAATAAATTATGGACAGAGCTATCCGGGAAAAAAAAAAAAAGTGTAAAGTGCAGTGGAAAGTGGTTGTATATTACAGTTAGAAGTACGGTGCAAAATGCAAATGTAAACATTGGTACTATAAATACAGTCGGCAGTGCAAATGAGCATAATCCAGTTAAGATATGGCAGTACAAGATGCATATGTAAACAGTTGTTACTGTGATAAACAGTCGGTAGTGCAAATAACAAAGTGAAGGCAGATGTGAGGTAGGAGAGTTAGCAGTTTATGAGGGAAGTGGATCAACGGGGGTTTGAGTTCAGTAAGGAGACAGCTCTGGGGAAAAAACTGTTCTTAAGTCTGCTGGTCCTGGTCCGGAGGATCCTGAAACGCCTGCCGGAGGGCAGGAGAGAAAACAGTCTGTGGGCTGGGTGAGAGGAGTCCTTGAGGATGCTGGAGCTCGATGCAGGCAGCGTTTCCTCTGGATGTGCTCGATGGCAGGCAGTGGAGTCCCTGTGATGCGCTGGGCAGTTTTCACCACCCGCTGCAGTGCCTTGCGCTCCGCAACAGAGCAGCTCCCATACCACACTGCGACACAGTTGGTCAGGATGCTTTCTATTGCGCAGCGATAGAAGTTCACCAGGATAGCCGAGGAGAGCTGATTCTTCCTCAGTGTCCTCAGGAAGAAGAGGCGCTGGTGAGCCTTCTTGACCAGGCTGGAGGTGTTGGTCGTCCACGACATGTCCGCCGAGATGTGGATCCCCTGGAACTTGAAACTGGAGACACGCTCAACAGCCATTCCATTGATGTGGATGGTGTCGTGTGTGCCTCTTGACTCTTTCCTGAAGTCCACGATGAGCTCCTTCGTTTTGGTGGTGTTGAGGAGCAGGTTATTATCAGCGCACCATGTGGCCAGGTGCTGGATCTCCTCCCTGTAGGCAGTCTCATCGTTGTTGCTGATGAGACCAATCACCGTAGTGTCGTCCGCAAACTTGACGATGGAATTAGATCCATACACAGGCTTGCAGTCGGAGGTGAAGAGGTGATGAATTGTGACATACATCCAAGTGTAATGGATTATTGACAGAAAAATGTAGGGCAGCGACTTGTTTCTATACATTGGTTGTTGATTGGATGTTGATATGTGGGCGTGGCTCTCAAAAGAGTATGCAGATAATAGTGAGCTTGCAGGGGTGGGGTTTAAAGGGTTAGTTCACCCAAAAATGAAAATTCTGTCATTAATTCCTCACCCTCATGTGGTTGGACACCCGTCAGACCTCCATTCATATTCGGAACACAAATGAAGATATTTTTGTTGAAAGCTGATGCTGAGAAAGGCTTCAGATAGGCCTCCATTGGCATTCAGTACATTTACACTCACAAGACCCATAAAAGGCACTAAAAACGTCGTTACAAAGTCCATCTCACCACAGTGGCTCTACAATAACTTTACGATGCGACGACAATAGTTTTTGTGCGCAAAAAAAAAATCTAAATAACACCTTTATCCAACTTGTTCTTGTCTTCCGTGTGCCTCCACGACGCATGCGTGAGAATATGACGCAGATCCGGCGTTCGGGAATCCATGAAATGCACACTTTAGCCCCATTTTGAGAACTATGCCGAGACCTAAAGCACGATCAATGTAGAATTCAACAGCTGAGATACGCGCGTCTTCCTCTGCTTGTGAACAAATCTCTTCTGGGTCATGTGTCCGAACGCCGGATCTGCTCATATTCTCACGCATGCGTCGTGGAGACACACACGGAAGACAAGAACAAGTTGGATAAAGGTGTTATTTAGATTTTTTTTTTGCGCACAAAAACTATTGTCGTCGCATCGTAAAGTTATTGTAGAGCCACTGTGGTGAGATGGACTTTGTAACGACGTTTTTAGTGCCTTTTATGGGTCTTGTGAGTGTAAATGTACTGAATGCCAATGGAGGCCGATCTGAAGCCTTTCAGAGCATCAGATTTACACTAAAATATCTTCATTTGTGTCTGAAGATGAACGGAGGTCTGACGGGTGTCGAACCACATGAGGGTGAGTAATTAATGACACAATTTTCATTTTTGGGTGAACTAACCCTTTAAGTGCACTAAATGATTGGAGAAATCTTGAACACTTTAAGAAAAGTCCGTAAAAATAGGGCCCAATGTACAGCATCAATATGAATGAATTTAGGTGTATGTCATAGGCTATTATTCGAGTCTAATGAAATTACATAACAATTCAAAGTGAAAAAAATTGCTTTTGAACTAAATTGATAACCTGTATGATTTTTGAAAGCTTTACTATTTATTGCTAAATCTCCTATAGGGTCCTGTAAGCATGGAGGCATTCTCAGGATTGGAAAACCTGTCGTCAGCCAGCTAAACGCAAACCTGAACGGAGCTTTCAAGTATGGAGGATGGGGTAAAGACTCCAAGCCCTTGCCCGGCTCTGAGAACATGCACTGGTACTACGGCTTCTCGGACACTCTGGTCACTAAAATCACACTGTACAGCGACTACTACAACCTGATCATGAGACAGGCCTCTAAGTCCCATGAGCTCTTCGTCAAATATCAATATGATTGGCAAGGCACTGGAAACAACTACATTGTGCGAGAAAACACCCTGTACTACCAGTTCAGAAGCACTTTTGGTATGGCAAAGTTCAACATGACCAGTCTAAGCACTCTGTACAAGGAGGTTCCCAAGGCCAGCGCCAGATTCTCATACCATTACTCGGCCAACCAGAACCTGGACTTCGCCGCCGATGAGTCCGGCCTGTGGGTAACTTACGCCACGGAGGAATCGAAAGGTAACCTGGTTTTAGGGAAGATCGACGAGAAGACATTTGTGGTAGAGGAGGTTTGGCAGACCAGTGAATACAAGCAATCAATCACAAACGCGTTCATGATATGCGGCGTCCTGTACGCAACCAGATCAGTAGATACGCAAACTGAGGAGATCTTTTACACCTATGACACCAATACAAACGAGGAAAGCCATGTTAGCATTCGCTTCGAGAAGTTCCAGGACTTTTACGTGAACCTGGACTACAATCCTACCGATCAGAAACTCTACATGTACAACAACGGATACTATGTGTATTACAATGTGAAGTTCAAGGCTGCTTAGATAAACTACTGCTTTCAACCACTACTGATACCTGACAATGTAATATTTTCTGTGGAAATGCAAATATTACAATAAAATGATACACTAGCATGCTATAATCGTGAAGTCAATTTTTGCCCTTGTAATACATCAATCCATCTAAATTACAAATCAGTTATCGGTTAGTACTGCTGAAGAGTGTAATTCAGGCACCACAGAGGCTCTTGTTTAGTTTCAGGTGATTGAGGCTCTCAAGAGTGACCCCTTCTGTCTGTATGTGTGCGTTACAATGTAGCAGCGCATTAGTTTAGAACGGTGATCAAGTTACCTTTACAATAAACTGTTTAAAATGTGCATACCGATACTGATAATACTCATCACAACATTTAATAGGAAAATGTTGGCGTTATTTTGTCACTTATTGAGCAGTAGGCTAGCTGGAGCCATTTACCTCCAGTCTTTGTGCTAAGCTAGGCTAGCTGGAGCCATTTACCTCCAGTCTTTGTGTTAAGCTAGGCTAGTTGGAGCCGTTTACCTCCAGTCTTTGTGTTAAGCTAGGCTAGCTGGAGCCATTTACCTCCAGTCTTTGTGCTAAGCTAGGCTAGCTGGAGCCATTTACCTCCAGTCTTTGTGTTAAGCTAGGCTAGCTGGAGCCGTTTACCTCCAGTCTTTGTGCTAAGCTAGGCTAGCTGGAGCCATTTACCTCCAGTCTTTGTGCTAAGCTAGGCTAGCTGGAGCCGTTTACCTCCAGTCTTTGTGTTAAGCTAGGCTAGCTGGAGCCATTTACCTCCAGTCTTTGTGCTAAGCTAGGCTAGCGATGTGTGCGTCACAGAGTTATGGCACGGAGATGAGAATGGTGTGTATGGACTTCTCTAACTCTGGGGGATCCCGGGAATAAGATAAAGTTACAAAAAGTCGCTGTGTTCCTTTAAAGCCCACTTTAAGTACTTTTATAACACAGCAAAAACTACTAGCCTGACTAATAACAAACAGTATTACATGCGCAGTTGAACAGTCAGTAGAAAATAAGAAAAAATACACAAACTACAAGCA
The DNA here is from genome assembly GCA_033150135.1 of Gobio occitaniae. Classification (NCBI taxonomy): domain Eukaryota; kingdom Metazoa; phylum Chordata; class Actinopteri; order Cypriniformes; family Gobionidae; genus Gobio; species Gobio occitaniae. The sequence goes on from JARQWZ010001552.1 coordinate 188,701, forward strand.
CAGATTAATACAATATAACAAATAAAGTAAGGTGTAACAGTAGTAATCAGGTACAATGTGATCATTAAATGTAAAATAACACTATAGTGTTCACTCTATGAATTGAATATAGATTAATCTTTATTAAAGCTGTGATTAACTAGATTTCTTTCTCAACGGTTTACATTCATCTAAAGGCTGATTTATACTTCTGCGTCGTATCCTCTACGCTGCAAGTTATGCGACGGTGTCGAGTCGTCTGATATCCAATTTTACCATGTCGGCCATTTTGGCTGTCGGCCATTTTGAATGATGTGCTAAAATGCTGTATTTTATGAACACATGAACGGATTGTTATGAAACTCGGTATGGGTCATCAGCATGATGCCCTGAAGGAGCCTGAGAAGTTTAGAAACAGCGCCACCTAGTATTTTTTTCAAATGCTTATAACTTTGGGTGTGGTTGACTTATTTTCATGGGAGTTTTGTCTCCTGAATCCTTGCCAAGTCCAGCGATACCAGACTTGCCAGGTTTGGGCGTATGGTTTGTGCAGTGTGGTAATTTAGCGCTTTAAAAACATTATCTGATATCTTCGAAACTGCAAGTCCGTTCGAGACGAAACCAGAAGTTCGGAAACATAGGTCGATAGCTAAAAACGAATGCCAAAATGTCAAAATATTGATAGTATTCTTTGCTTTGACTTAACATGTAAATCACTCGCGTGAATCGCGTCCGGTGTGAACGCACCATAAGGGCTGCAGACATCCAGCAGAGGCGGGGCTGGAGGACTGGCTGAGCTTTGGGGTGAAGATGACAGAGGAAAGATTGATGTGATCAATAACGATAGCTCCAATCCAACAGGTTGATGGTAGTCTTACTGCTGTCTTGAAACAGCGATGATAACGAGCATACAGATGTTTCGCAGTCCGTACAAGTGTTGTGTTGAAACAGCAATGATTCAGAACTAGGGATGCACCGAATGTTCGGCAACCGAAATTATTCCGCCGAAAATAGCAAAAATTGCACTTTCGGTGTTTCGGCCGAATAAGTGAAAAGACAGAATAAATTTTACCGAACAATGAGAAGGCTCTAAAGTGTCCGAGAAAGACAGAAATGGCCGTTTGCAGACGCTGTTCTGCTGACTTCACCCTTCGCCGCAAGTTTGATTGACAGGCGATCTGACCAATAACATCGGTGAATCTGCTGTTTTGTCCGATAAAGCAGTCAGGAGAGTTAGTAGATTAACATCGGTGGACTTGAACTTGGAAAAACGGTGTGTATTGACGTCTTTCCGCGGTTGAAACAACATTTCTTTTAGTGTTCATTGATGTTTATTTCATGCTTATCAATGAACTAGAAGGATGAGATGATCGGTTCACGAGCAGCTTGAGGCGCTACATCGATCACGACGCCACAAATCGCTATTTATTGTTTAAATTTCTTTAAAAATTACAATTTCAAAGTTGAGACTTTGTTTTGTATCTAAAGTAACTTGCTCTGTCCTGTCTGTTGGCGTGTTGTCAGTGTCCTCTTTGCTCCGCGATGTGTTTTCTCTGCGTGAGAACGTGTGTGTGTGTGTGTGTGTGTGTGTGGTGTGAGAGCGCCATGGCTTGTCGGACATAGCAACAGTAACTAAAGGGGGCGGGTCTCTGCGAACAGTCAATTGTCTAAGCACCCTCAAATGCAAGCAAGAGCACCCTCAGCTGATACTATAATAATAATATATTGGCAAACGCTCCAGTGCATATTTGTGTCTGTAGAACGTCACATGTCTCCGTTTACAACGTGTTTCTGCAGCGCTGACGTAGTTGTTGATCTCTTTTACGCAATGGCCAATGTGTTTAAAGTTAGTCAGACTCCACTCACTGCTCAGAGTTTTTATTCCGTGCTGAGTTATACAGGTTTGCAAAACCTCTCATGAACAAACAAACAAACAACATTTGATTATGATTTGATTATGACACCTGTAGGCACAATAGGACAAAGATAAGAGAAAATATTTTTATTGTACTTTTTTTTAATTTAAGTTATTTTGTGCTTTGTTTGTATAACGTCTGCTGGAATGCTAAAAATGTTCAGTATCAAATAAAATGTAATTTTGTCTTTTTTTTTTGTTATTTATTTTAAAAGCAAGACAAAATAGTAAAAAGCTAATTTATGCAATGGTGAAAAAATTGGCAAAATAAATGGGAAAAAAATTCGAAAAACCGTGTCCGGTATTCGGCCATGTGTTTTATTATTATTCAGCTTCGGCCAAGAATTTTCATATTTCGGTGCATCCCTATTCAGAACAGACAGATAATACCGCGTGGGATAATGTTGTCCACAGGATAGCAAATCTTTTAAGATCTCAGTTTATAGGCTGAAATTTGTTCAATAAATTGACTTACTTTCATAAAGTTTAATAAAGCCCAATATAAGAAGTTTGCAAAAACTGTGATCTCTAAAATACTTACAGACTAATAGACTTATAGAAAAACGCCCCAATATTGATTTCACAACTTTCAAAAAGAGGGAACAAAAAGAGTGAGATTGATAACGGCAGTCAAAAGAGAGAAAGATTTTATTTTAAATGCCCGCCGCACCGCCGCTCGTTCAGTGAAGTTTGAAGCTGCGTTCACACCAAACGCGAATAGGGCGTCAAAATCGCGTCTACCGCGTGAATAATGAATCTCAGCGTAGAGTTTGATATGGTCTCTCATAAGGAATTAACGGTTGGCAACCCTAAATCATAATTTCAATCCAAGGCAGCAATGCAGTAAAAGTTACTAAAATACTCCATAATAAAAAACTACACTTCCCACAGTGACATTTTCAATTTACAGTCAGTAACTGATTTCCACATATAATGTTTGCTGTTCTCACTTCAGTAATTTACTACAGGTATATCGAATTAACCCACCTTGCTCGTCGTTTGTCCCGCTAAATCTGAACCCCCGTTCAAACGCTCCCCTCAAGGACCCCTGAACGACTGAGTCTGAGTCAGTGCCTGATTACAAATCATAGCAGAAATAGCTCGTGTAACACCAACAACAGCCATAGCCTACATCATATCCTTTATACTTTATATAACTAAAGTAGCAGGTGGTTTTGAACTACTCTCTCTCATACACGCACACACACACACACACACACACACACACACACACACACACACACACACACACACAGAGATTGAGGAGTCTTGGACCATGCTTCCATGCAGGACTTCCAGTTCCTTTACATTATTGGGGCTTTGCTCCTCATGCCGTCTTTACTGTAATAACCATAGATATCCATAATAAAGGTTAGATGTCTTATGGCGGAGTCTCTACCGTCATCACCGGCGGCCATCTTGTCACAGGCAGGGCTCTGTGGTGCCTGATGATCTGCATGAACACAAATACTCTTATCTCACTGAAATCTTGACGGATTTACACATGGTTTGGTTTCTTATAAACGTTATTAACGTGGCTATAATTATGGATGCTTGAACAAATTATGAATAATTTTTCATAAGTATGCAGTGTTACAACTACATCTCTGACATTTATAACAAACCAAACAGTTTGAAAATCGGTAGAAAATTGAGCAAGTTATGGTTATTTAAAAAGTGCAGCACCATTAAAACACAATGTTATGAGTGAGCGAGCTGACTGTGACAAGATGGCCGCCAGGTGCGGACGTCGACCTCCATTGGCCAGCAGCGCGGACGAGACATCTAGCCTTTATTATGTATATCTATGATAATAACACTGAGCACAATACATTAGAGGAGTCACTATAAAGGCAGATTTGAATGGAAAGCTTGAGTATTCTTCACAAATGCCAGATGTTGTCAC
>JARQWZ010001552.1:200000-322296 GCA_033150135.1 Gobio occitaniae
CCCAATTGGCACTAAGGGGCCTAAAGTGTGCCAAGAAAACATCCCCCACACCATTACACCACCACCACCAGCCTGCACAGTGGTAACAAGGCATGATGGATCCATGTTCTCATTCTGTTTACGCCAAATTCTGACTCTACCATCTGAATGTCTCAACAGAAATCCAGACTCATCAGACCAGGCAACATTTTTCCAGTCTTCAACTGTCCAATTTTGGTGAGCTTGTGCAAATTGTCGCCTCTTTTTCCTATTTGTAGTGGAGATGAGTGGTACCTGGTGGGGTCTTCTGCTGTTGTAGCCCATCCGCCTCAAGGTTGTGTGTGTTGTGGCTTCACAAATGCTTTGCTGCAGACCTCGGTTGTAACGAGTGGTTATTTCAGTCAAAGTTGCTCTTCTATCAGCTTGAATCAGTCGGCCCATGACCTCTGACCTCTAGCATCAACAAGGCATTTTCTCCCACAGGACTGCCGCATACTGGATGCTTTTCCCTTTTCACACCATTCTTTGTAAACCCTAGAAATGGTTGTGTGTGAAAATCCCAGTAACTGAGCAGATTGTGAAATACTCAGACCGGCCCGTCTGGCACCAACAACCATGCCACGCTCAAAATGGCTTAAATCTCCTTTCTTTCCCATTCCGACATTCAGTGTGGAGTTCAGGAGATTGTCTTGACCAGGACCACACCCCTAAATGCATTGAAGCAACTGCCATGTGATTGGTCGATTAGATTATTGCATTAATGAGAAATTGAACAGGTGTTCCTAATAATCCTTTAGGTGAGTGTATATATATATATATTAGAAAAGGGACCGGACCCCAGGGGTTTCCACAATATCGAATCTGGCCCCCTTGAAAAAAAGTTTGGACACTCCTGCATTAACAGATCCAATCACAGATCAACAACACTCATGAGATATGGATTAAATATTGTAAACATGATGAAAGCAGGAAGATCCAGACCTACAGGAGTGACGTTTACTGACTATTGACCGCTAAGATCGTCAGAGAGGAAGAACACCAGAAGAACGGAAAGAGTGTGTGAGTGAAGGAGGTTGTGTGTGTGTGTAGATGTGTGTTAGTTACAGGATCAGAGAAGGACACCGTTCCTCTGGCATAGTCCAGACGCACTCTCACACGATCAAGCTTCTGACCAACACAAAAACTAGAACCTGAATCCAGTCCGTACGACACACTCCAGACCCCAGAGCTGAAGAAACCCCGTCCCTTCCTCTGGTTTGAAGCTGTAGTTACTCCCAGACTCCAGCATCGACTCTGTTTAACCTCCACATCCCAGCTGTGTGTTCCGGAGTTAAACCCCTCTGAACCCAGGACACACTCATAACAGTCAAACCTCTCTGGATTATCAGGAAGAGGATGAAATGAGCTGTATCTCACACTGGTCAGATCCTCAGACAGGACGAGACGCGGCTGAGCCGTGTTTGGATCCAGAATCACAGGAGCTGATGAGACACAATCAACAGAAGCTCTTATTCTATGATCAAGACTTGACACACACACAGATTATTATGAATTATGATGATCAAACACATTATCCTCTGATCCCAGTGTTATTAGCTTCACACTCATCTTCATAATCAGTGTTTAACCCCTTCAACTAATTTAGGATTTTTGCCTGAAATAAAATTTAAATTTTTGCATTTGTAAAAGTACACATGATTTTATGAATATTTATAGGCTACTTTTTGTATTTACACTCCTACCTTAAAGGAACACTCCACTGTTTTTAGAAATAGGGCTTATTCAACTTCTTTCCTACTTTTAGATATGTTGCATTTTTGTCTCAGTGCATTTTAGTTTGGCAGGGTCGCCGCTAGCTTAGCTTAGCATAATGAATGGAATCCTATGTTGCCAGCTAGCATGTCCCGAGTAAAAGTGATCCAAAAAAAAAAAAAACCCCACCTAATTACTTCTTGTGGCCTGCGTATTCTTATTTTCATATGAATATTTCATATCACGCAACACATGAAATCAAAGTTTGGGGATTTCATGTGTTGTGTGATATCTCTGCGCCCCAGTAGCAGTGCTTCGCCTGTGCTTCCCCATAATATAGTCCCAAGTTAATATCTGCCTCGGAAATCGCCTAGTCTTAATCTGCATCGCTATTGTACTCGTTGTGAATACGCAGGCCACAAGAAGTAATTGGGTGTTTTTTTTATCACTTTTATCCGGGACATGCTAGCTGGCAACATAGGATTCCATTCATTATGCTAAGCTAAGCTAGCGGCGACCCTGCCAAACTAAAACAATGCATGCACTGAGACAAAAATGCATTTGCCCACATATCTAAATGTAGGAAAGAAGTTGAATAAGCCCTATTTCTAAAAACGGTGGAGTGTTCCTTTAAACCTACCCACTTCTCAACAATATAAAACACATTACAGGCTAATAAAAGTACAGCCACAGGTATTTATTGCAAAAACTGAACAAAAACAGTATTAAAGTATTAACTCGTGTTGCATACCAAGTCTTCTGAAGTCATACGTTATCTTTATTTGAAGAACTTTCCCACAACCGCCCCATCAGGACGGGTCTGTTGCTAGCAGTGTTGGGAAAGTTACTGAAAATTAGTATACATATACATAGATACCTCATAAGTGCCTGCGTGGATCATGGCGTGGATCGCTCGAATGAGGAATCTATGTATATATATCTATGACCCGGCCAGAATTTTGACCTCACTCACAGGAAGTGATGTCAGTCTGCAGAGCTGAAGCGTTCGTCTGATATGAGGTGATTTATTTTTTATTTGCATAAATACCGTTGGGTTTCTCTCAGAAACCGATCGTTTCGTGTCTTAAGACATCAATGTGTCGTCACGAGCCGCGGGTTTAATTTGAAGTTGTCTGTCCATGTTTTTTCACTCTAATAGAATTAGACCCCATTGACAAGCATTATATGAGTGACACACAGCAACGGTTGGAGTTAAAAATCTCCATTTGTGTTCTACTGAAGAAACGAAGACACCTGCATCTTGGATGCCTTAGGGGTAAGCAGAAAAACATCACATTTTCGTTTTTGGGTGAACTATCCCTTTAATGGTATCGTTGTCTGTAGCCTTCAGTGGGCAAACACAGCTTCATCTGTAGGCTACAGCTGTAAACACAACTACAGTTGTAATCTCGTGAGAAACGCGACACCTGGCAAACGTTAATGTTGATGGTGACCTTTGTTTCCTTGTATGTGATTGGTTTAAGCCTTTTCTGTCGCTGCGAGAGTTTTAAAAAATCGACATCAAAACGAGAAAGCGATGTTGAAGCACTCATTACACAAACAGCTGATTAAAAAATAAAACCATTGCACAAATTAATCGCGCGTCAAAATCGCGTCCAGTGCGAAAGGACCTTTACCTCGTTTTTTCTGTTTTTTGTTCTTTACCTGTACCTGGTTTTTGTGAAATTTGTTGTATTTATGAGGTTCTTTGCATTGTACATGATCATCAATTGGTCTTAGGTCTTAGATCTCTCTCTCTCTCTCTCTCTCTCTCTCTCTCTCAAGTCTTCTACAGTCAGACTCACTGTTGTGGATGACGTCCTGCATCTTCTTCCAGACTCTGAACGGCAGGTTGCCCAAGTACCGTGGCACATGAATCAAAGCTCCAGAAGCCATCTGTGGATCCGGCTGTAAGCTCTGGACTCTGGAAGAACATTCAGGAGTCAGAACTGCAGTGGCTTTGGATCAGAACCAGAGAGACCAGAGACAGGAGCAGATCACTCACCTTTCCTTTAAGACTGGAAACTCCTGCAGAACAAACACACCATTTATCATCAAGAACTCAACCAATGAACCAATGATCAACCAATGATCTGAAATCAGACCTCCAGAAAGCAGACGTCACTGGCTCTCATCATCTCCTCCAGGTCTTTGATTGTGTGTGAAAGAGTTGAGATGTGTGTGTTCATCTCCTCCAGCTTCTCCTTCATCATCTGCTTCTTCTGCTCCTCTTCCTCCCTCAGTGCAGTGATTGTAGCTTCTTCTTCATCTCTGAGAAACTGATGAAGCTTCTCAAACTGCTGTTTAATCTGACGCTCTGTGTGCTCAGCTTGAGCCTGAAATCACATCACATTCACTTCAATCATCTCAATCCACACACATCATTCATATCAGAGAGAAACTCAGAAACCCGACATATAACGGCTCCAGAAGCAGACGCTGCTCGTCAATTACAGAAATAATCAGCTTAAATATATCAAATCATCACTGTATATAGTGATCCTACAGCTGAAGAAAGTTTCCTCACCTTGATGTGTTGAGCTGTTTTCTCAAACTTTCCTTTAATGTTTTCATTGTGTTGAAGTTTCTCTTGTAAGGACTTCAGTGCTGTATTGAGCTCCTCCTGGAATTGAACAAAAACTACTTCACTACTCACTAATCCTACATGTGTGTGCACTACACTCTCAGAAAATAAGGTACAATGGAGGTACAATGTTGTTCCTTGGGGAACAAAACGTATACCTTTACCTTTAAAGCTACACAACTGGTACAATTACACCATAGTTTTCCTCACTTAGAGCAGAAGTTCGGTCCTAGAGAGCCGCTGTCCTGCAGAGTTTGGCTCCAGCCCTGAAAGACATCTATAGAAGCTCTTATTGAGAATTAACAGAGGTTTAGATGTTGATGTTTTACCATTATGGAGATCAGTGTTTCATTTTGTTTTCCTTGTCTCTCTCTCTCTCTTCAGACGAAGTTCTTGCGTAGGATTTCCTACTCTTCTAAATATGCTCCTTCTGCACCTCTATTTCTTAGATTTAAGATTCTTCCAATTGAGAAAGTCAATATTTATTTATCATGCATATTTATTCATAAGTTTATTTACAAGAGAGAAGACCTTCCACCAACATTACAACACTTTTTAGTTTTATTTCAGATACTCTTATCCATCAAACAAGGTATAGAGAAATAAATCTTGTTTTACCGTTCTCTAGAACTTCAGGTCATAAAACTGACCTCAGTTTTAGGGGTCCTCAATTATGGAGTAAATTAAGTTTGTCCTTAAGATCTATGTCGTCTTTATTCGTATTTAAAAAACAGTTGAAAGACCTTTTGATTTTACTATGACAGCCTTTTGTTATAGTTTCCTGCAGTATTCTTCATATGCTGCTCTTCACTTTTGATCCTCCTTTACCATCACCTTCTAACATCTGTAACTCTAAGTTAAAAGGATAATCAGGCTTCTGAAAATGTGTTTTTCAACTTATTTGTCTGCGTGTCTTTTTTGTTTTTTTCGTGTAAGTGGAGTGGAACTCTGTATAAACCCAATTGGGTTTCGTTCCACCCCTTGTACTGTATTGATTTGATATCCGTGCAGAACAAATAAAAAAATAAAATTAAAAAAAATTTGAGTTGGCCTTTTGACTCGTGGCTTTTTATGTGAGTTTGTGGTTTTTGTCACGTTAACAAAACACATAATCTGTTCAAATCAAAAGAAGCCATAAACAAAAATTATCATGAAGAAAAATGTTTGACTAAACTCATCACTGACTAAAAATATTAATAAATAATATTCACCAACAATACTTTCTTGCCACAGATCAGACATTCTGAATTCTGATTTTTAAACACATTCTAGGGGGAAAAAGTTTAGACGCACACAGAAATCAAGAGTCAGCATCTCAACAATGGTGACACACTTAATGCTGCAATGCATGCTGGGAGCCCTGAGTTTATACTGTGGTGGTTTAGTAGGGTTGGAGCTAAACTCTCATCAGCTCTTCAGGACCGAACTTGCCCTGACTTAGAGCTACAGAAATGTGCCCTTAAGGGTCCCACCCCAGTGACGGCCACTTGTACATTAAAAGGTAAAATTTTGTACTCTTATTATTTTGAGAGCGTAGTTAATATTGAGAATTGGACTTTTATAAAACTAAACATTTTAACATTGACATTTTAAAAAACAAAAATTAACAATGAAAACAGAAAAAAACGGATTCAAAAACTATATAAAAGTGATATTAAAATAACTCCCCATTTGTCTGTAAGGAGTTTACTTTGAGTGAGTGTCAGAAACGGAGTTGATCACATCATATAAATGTGTATTTAAGTGCTTCATATTGAAGGAATATAATATAATATATGTATAAAGCACATATTAAAGCATATCCTACATCCCTTAATCTAAACTTAACTACCATAGTTTTAGATGTTGATGTTTTAGTTTGGTCGCCATTATGGAGATCAGGGTTTCATTTAGTTGGGCAGTTTGATGTGAGTTTGTGGTTTTTGTTACAGTGTTAACAACACACATAATCTGTTCAAATCAAAAGAAGCCATAAACAAAAATGATCATGAATAAAAATGTTTGACTAAACTCATCACTGACTAAAAATATTAATAAATAATATCATCAACAATACTTTCTTGCCACAGATCAGACATTTTGAATTTTGGTTTTTAAACACATTCTAGGGGGAAAAAGTGTAGACACACAGATATCAAGAATCAGCATCTCAACAATGGTGACACACTTAATGCTGCAATGCATGCTGGGAGCCATGAGTTTATTCTGTGGTGGTTTAGTAGGGTTGGAGCTAAACTCTCATCAGCTCTCTAGGACTGAACTTGCCCTGACTTAGAGCTACAGAAATGTGCCCTTAAGGGTCCCACCCCAGTGACGGCCACTTGTACCTTAAAAGGTACAATTTTGTAATTTTTTTGAGAGTGTACCGAGCATGGGTTACCATTGGCCTGTGTCACTTTCCCTTACATTTGTCTTACCTTATATGATGAAACCACTTCACTGATGAGTCTGAATTTGTGACTGTCATGTTTTTGTGAATTAATACACACAACACACACAGGCTGTTTGTCCTCCAGACAGAAGAGTTTGAGTTTCTCACTGTGTAAACTGCAGATCTCCTCAGACTCTGAGGAACGCCTCTCATTTCTCGCCTTCAGGATCGACTCACACAAGTTCTTTAATGCAAGATTAAACGGGGGAATGATCGTTTGGGGATCTTGGGACACTCCTGAGTTGTCTTGGTTCTCCAGAACTGTTGAAGACACTCTTTACAGAAACTGTGACTACATGATAAAATAACAGGAGCCTTGAAGATCTCACAGCACACGGGACAAGAAAGCTCTTCAGCAAAAACATTTAGTGAAGCCATGTTCAGTGTTTGAGCTCCAGCAAAACAAACTTTACTTTCACTTTCTGAATGACGGTTTAAAAAACGAATCACCTTGAGAATCACAAAGATCTGCTGTCTGTCCAGAAACAAATGTCTCAAAAATCCTTCTTGAAAGTGTTTCTGTTCATTCTCCACTGATCGCTGATTCTTTATTGCTTCTTGTCAAGAGAGAAGAGAGTGAGTGTGGCAGAAGAGAGGAATAATAAGTCCGTCTCTTCCTGTAAGTGTTGTACGAGGGTGGAGTTTATGATCACATTTGGGTCAAAGAACAACATCAGGATTTCTTCAGGGTAAAGTTGAACAAAACTTGCATTGAAACTCTCAAGTCTAATGCTATAAAACCTTGAATCAAACACTAAAGAACAATGAAAAAACACAAATATTGACAAAAATAATCAGACACTTTATTTGTGACTAAGTGCAAATAGCAATAGATGCTATTTACTAAGGGAATACTTAGTTGATATATTCTATTTACATCATATAAAAGTAGCAGTTATTTGTAGCACTTTATTTGGACTAATACACACTATTTGCACCTCAGTATTGTTGCACATTAACAGGATGCAATAATAACAGAGTGTAAAGATTATATTTATTAAAATGATTAAATGGATTCCACCTTAATGTGACAATAAAAGCCCTCCCTACACCTACCCCTACCAAATAAATGCTTTTATTATTATTTCGTTAGGCACTTTATTTCCACATTTAGAACATTTTCTTAATTTTTATTGAAAGTAAATGCATTTACTGTTCTCAGGTCATCCCCACTGGTGTCAAGGGCACCTGGTAACGTTCTGAGATGGTCAAGATGTGGAGTTCTTTAAAAGATTAGGGACGTTATTTGACGGACCTTCTGGGAATGTTTCTGAGTCCATTACTATATTCCATTACTATATTCCCTCTAGGTCTCTACACTACATTCTCATAACGTTTGCAGGGCCTTTAGGGAACCAACCTAGAATGTTCCATGTGGGAACGTTCTGTTAACATCCCAAATGTCCTCTTTGTAATTTTGCAATGTGACCATAGAATTACCAAAATGGAACGTCCCTCTGAAGTCACATAAGGAACCTTGAACTGCAGCACTTTCATAACCACAAGAGGACATTTTAGGAACATCCCTAATGTTCTGTAAAGGTTTGGGATTTGTGTCGCCTTTAGAGAACTTTTAAGGCACATTGCGCATTGCCCTTCTATTTGGGTACTGATTTTTTTGTTTTGATAACCAGTACCTAAACTCTGCAGCTCTACAATCAAATAGCTTTAACTGTTGATGGATAAGAAAATGATTATTTTATCCCTCTGGTGCTCTTCGGTTGCATTGGTCGTCTTCCCGGTCATAAGTGGCCGGACCCCTAAAAATTAAACTTCCTCCACCCCAGTAAAACCAATGCAATTTATTTTTGCCATTGAAAATTATACAAATTTTTTTTTTGTCTTTTTTATTATTGCAGTATTTCAGTTTAAAATAGAGACTAGGCCTTCAAAATATTTTTTTTTGAAGGCAGATTAGCGCCCTCTTTTGGAATTATGTAAAAAATCTGATTAAGCTGTGATTTTTTAAAATTCAAAATGTGGTTCATAGGCTCAGTTTTTCATTGGTGTGTGTATAAGTGTGTGTGTGTGTGTGTATGTGTGTGGACTGGTAATCCCTGCGTTATGGGGACAAAAAATGTCCCCACAAAGATGGCAATATCCGAAATCCTCATCCTTGTGGGGACATTTTTAGGTCCCCTTGAGGAAAACATCTTATAAATCAGACTCAGTGATGTTTTTTGAAAATGTAAAAATGCAGAATGTCTCTTGTGATGGGTAGGTTTAGGGGCAGTGTGTGTGTGTGTGTGTGTGTGTGTGTGTGATGGGTAGGTTTAGGGGCAGTGTGTGTGTGTGTGTGTGTGTGTGTGTGTGTGTGTGTGTGTGTGATGGGTAGGTTTAGGGGCAGTGTGTGTGTGTGTGTGTGTGTGTGTGTGTGATGGGTAGGTTTAGGGGCAGTGTGTGTGTGTGTGTGTGTGTGTGTGTGTGTGTGTGTGTGTGTGTGTGTGTGTGTGTGTGTGATGGGTAGGTTTAGGGGCAGTGTGTGTGTGTGTGTGTGTGTGTGTGTGTGTGTGTGTGTGTGTGTGATGGGTAGGTTTAGGGGCAGTGTGTGTGTGTGTGTGTGTGTGTGTGTGTGTGATGGGTAGGTATAGGGGCAGTGTGTGTGTGTGTGTGTGTGTGTGTGATGGGTAGGTTTAGGGGCAGTGTGTGTGTGTGTGTGTGTGCGTGCGTGTGCGTGTGTGTGTGTGTGTGTGTGTGATGGGTAGGTTTAGGGGCAGGGGCAGTGTGTGTGTGTGTGTGTGTGTGTGTGTGTGTGTGTGTGTGTGTGTGTGTGTGTGCGTGTGCGTGTGCGTGTGCGTGTGCGTGTGTGTGTGTGTGTGTGTGTGATGGGTAGGTTTAGGGGGAGGGGCAGTGTGTGTGTGTGTGTGTGTGTGTGTGTGTGTGTGTGTGTGTGATGGTTAGGTTTAGGGGCAGGGGCAGTGTGTGTGTGTGTGTGTGTGTGTGTGTGTGTGTGTGTGTGTGTGTGTGTGTGTGTGATGGGTAGGTTTAGGGGCAGGGGCAGGGGCAGTGTGTGTGTGTGTGTGTGTGTGTGTGTGTGTGATGGGTAGGTTTAGGGGCAGGGGCAGTGTGTGTGTGTGTGTGTGTGTGTGTGTGTGTGATGGGTAGGTTTAGGGGCAGGGGCAGTGTGTGTGTGTGTGTGTGTGTGTGTGTGTGATGGGTAGGTTTAGGGGCAGGGTCAGTGTAAGGGGATAGAATATATACAGTATGTACGGTATAAGAACCATTACGCCTATGGAAAGTCCCCATAAAACATGAAAACCCAACATGTGTGTGTGTGTGTGTGTGTGTGTGTGTGTGTGTGTGTGTGTGTGTGTGTGTGTGTGAGTGGATGTGTCAATATCACACTCTTCACTGCTGTGTACTTTTTTCAGCATTTTGGCCGATTTGTAGATTGTACACACAAATATTCAGTGAAGAGCACCAGAGGGTTAAACGTGCAACCTCAAATTTCCTAACAACACTAGGAATGATTTCTGCTAAATGAATGGCAAGCAATTTCCCCAAACATCGTGAGGAAAATTTGAAATACTATATAGTGTTTATTTTATAATTCTAGAGAAAGAGAGAGAGAGAGAGAGAGAGAGAGACCCGAGCACAATACATTAGACTAGAGTCAGCTTGAGGATTCTTCACAAATGCCAGATTGGGGCATGTTGTCGCGGTGTTCTGATCTGATCTGATGAATTATCTTTAATATTTACAGTTTTCTATGCATCCAGGGCGGACGCGGTGACGTCACGGGGTGAGATCATGCTCCGCCAATGGGAAGCGCCCGTTGTTCCTGCTTCCTGATGTTGATGAAGAGCGGATGCTGAGGATGAGCAGCTCGCGCAAGGTTCGTTTTCTCTTCGTCTTGTTATACATCGCTCATGACAGCGCGTGGCGATTAATAATGGTGTGATGTTGTAGTGTTATATAGAAGTATTGGCTGGGGAATGTCATCGGCATCACCGTGAGATAAGGGGCTCGCGCGTGACGTCAGTGTGTGTTTCTGCGTCTCTCTGAAATACTACCACAAAATATCACCATTATTTACATGAATATGAGTTCGCCCTGAGGGAGAGAGCGTTCCAGTTATTAATGTGTGATCCTGGACCACGAAACCAGACATTTTTTCATTGAGATTTATCTGAAAGCTGAATAATAATCTTTGCATTGATGTTTGGTTTGTTATGACAATATTTGAAAATCTGAGGGTGCAAAAAAATCTAAATATTGAGAAAATCACCTGTAAAGTTGAACAAATGAAGTCCTAAGCAATGCATATTACTACTAATAATACATGCTTGATATATTTACGGGAGGAAAATTACCGAATATCTTCATGGAACATGATCTTAATATCCTAATGATTTTTGGCATAAAAGAAAAATGGATAATTTTGACCCATGCGATGTATTGTTGGCCCAAGATACACCCGAGAGACGCACGACTGGATCTGTGCTAACTGTGTCTCAAGCCTAATTGTGACAGTAATTATAGTATTTTTGCATAAACTATTATAATTGCCATGGTATATTATGTTAAGGGAACTTCAGTTTTTCTGATTTTCATTTGGCAAAAACTGAAGGAAGTTTTGCCTCACATTGTCATATTTTGGTAAATATTTGCCTGTTCATATACAGTGTTATTGTAGTATCACTTAGATACATATATACACACTCTAAAAAATGTTGGGTTGTTTTAACCCAGTGAATGGGTTGTTTTAACCCAGTGGTTGGGTTAAATGTTTGCTTAAAACAACCCAATTGCTGGGTTAGTCCATTTTCAACCCAACTTCAGTTGTTTTTAACCCAGCATTTTTTAGAGTGTATATATATGTATATGGATCAAAGACGAAACAGGGGTTTTCAAGCATCAAAAAAATAAATGTGTAATACAGCTTTAAATTTAGTTTATTCCTGTACATTAGAATGTGTCCTGTTTAATTATATATTTTCTTAGCAAAAAATAATGACTATCACACATTTTTTACCATGATTTACAGAAGACAACCACTAAAATGTCATCAGTGTAACAATATTTATATATCAGAAAATCTTATTAGGCATATTTAAAACAGCAATCATTTGATGGCATATTAAAACACTATATTTAAGTATCAAAGTCCAGCCCACAAATGCTAATTAATTGTAATTTTTAAATCTTTATGCTTTGCCACTATCCTTCAAACCACTAGGTTTACCCATTTGCCTGCAAGAAGTTTTTGTAAGGAAGTGAAAATCATTTAAAATATAATAAAATTTAGTATGATCACATTATTTTATATATTTTAATGATTACAGGTTAGAATAAGTATATTGTTTAATTTTTTACATAAATATATCTGTTACACTGAATGAAAAAAGCATGTAGAAGACGAAACTTCTACTTCAGCTTATATTGCAGAACATCTATATCAAAAAGTGAGCTTGACCAGTAAAGTTAATCACAATTATTCACAACATACTTATTTTTATAAAATTCTAACAATATAAATGTTTTTTTGGCATTTCACTGAATGACGTGCGGTTTTGTAACTTAGGATACCACACCATGAAAAGGTGGAATTATCAAATATTTAAGAGCAATGAATTCACTTTTCTGCAGCACCACATGGTCTTCAGGGCCTTATGATGATGTCACAGATCTGTTTATGATATGATTTCAGAATGGCTTCTTGATCCTGTTACACTGAATGATCTCTTACAAACTGGATTAGTCCCCTGGTTATTTAAATACTTAAAAAAATAAGTAAGACATAGTCCTTTTAATATAACACAGCCAACACATATTTGAAAATGCCAAGAAAACAAAATATATTTTTTTACTTGTTATTTTATACATTTATTTAAAGATGTAATGGCAAAATCAAAGTCCCGGACCATTACGCTGAATGACAATTTTACACTTTGGAACATTATTTCCCCTAAATGTTGACATTTTATCTTGACAAAAGTTATTTGAAATAGTAAAGTAGACAGTTTACTTGCATTTAACATGTTTTTTATGTATATAAAATGACTTTTGTAAACATAATTTGATGCGGACACCAAAATTGTGACGTCTCTTCTTTGACGCATATACTATTGGGTTTGATATTTACTATTAGGTTTAGCCCCTAAGCTTGGGTACTGATGAGACATTAAAGGCACAGTATGTAAGATTTTTAGATTATAATATCCAAAAACCACTAGACCAATGTATATATATATATATTTTGTTGACTTCTGTATATTATCCCGAATGTTTCTAAGAGAAAATGTTGTTTAAATCCAGAGACATTTTAACCAGGACTCGGACGCAGAAGAAGCGGAAGCGCCGACTGACAGAATAAAAGCTCCGCACAATCAAGAGCCAAGACATTTGTTTGGCATAAAAAAAATTACATATAGTGCCTTTAATACAGCAATATTTTAAGCTGCTTTGTGTATCGTGAAAAGAGCTGTAGATAAAATCGACGTGATGTAATGAGCTTCATTAGGAGAGTAGACATTACAGGATGGCAGTCATTCTTCATCAGGAGTTTTTATGAAGGATATGAACTTTTGCGTTTGGTTTTCTTCAGGATAAAGCCTCTTCCGCGCCATGATCAGATGGAAACACGCGGCGGTTTTATGTGACAGAACTCGGGGGTCGCAAAGGTGAGTCGTGCATTGTGTTTATTCTCAGTCGTTTTGGACAAATCCTGCTCTGTGCCGTCACATCACTCTATGGGATTGGGTATCGTTTGGGTTTTTTACGATACCGGTGGCAAACCAATACTTTTAAAACAGTACCGGTCCCTGAACCGTGCCTGAAGTCCTAAAGAGTAAATCGTGTTTCCAAAAAAGTGATGAGCGCTTTTTTAAACGCCAAGTTGAAACCCTAGTTCAACTTTTCTGATAAAAACGCCCTACCTCAAGCGCCTTTTTGACAGCTGACCAATGACAAGCGAGTAGCAAGTCGTGACTCGTTTCCATAACAACAAGAAAAATGGAGAAGGTGCCGGTAGATCGACTGACTTTGATTTGTAGCAGGTCTTCAAACGGACTTTTGTTGACCTCTGGGGTTCTTCGGGTCAAAAATGACCCGAAGCGTTTTATACATTTTTTTTTTTAAATCGTAGCTTCATCGGAATGGTCCGAAACTTGGTGACTTTATTGGTACTTGGTATATGAACACCCAAAATTGGGGACAGGATTTGAAAAGTCTAAGTGGTCGTAAAAAAAATTGTCACACTCAGGACCTTCGGGTCAAAAATGACCCCCATAGGAAATTAATGGGAAATTGGAAAAAATATGAAAATACAGAGTTTTTTTGTGCATACAATCTACAAATCAGCCAGGATGAAAAAAAACTCACACACACACACACTTATACACACAAAAACACACAAATTAACGCGTGCCATTCCAAAAGCTAATTGTGTTTTTTTGTGTGTGTGTGTGTGAGTTTTTTTGTCTGTTTTGCACTCTTGATGTTTTAGAGATTCACCCCTTCACTGTTGAGTCCTTTTTTCTGCATCCTGGCTGATTTGTCGATTATATGCATAAAAAAACTCTGTATTTTCATATTTTGCCAATTTCCCATTCATTCCGATGAATCTACGATTTAAAAAAAAATAATTATAAAACGCTTTTCATTTTTGACCCAAAGTACCCCAGAGGGTTAAGTCTGAAATATGCCTCAAACCGCGCATCATCCAACCTGAGCTCCTGGACTCAGTTATTGTGAGCACCATACTAGGGATGCAACAATACAGTTAGTCCACGGTTCAATACACACCTCCGTTTTTAACCACGGTTTTCGGTTTGGTTCGGTTCTGATGGCTTGTCACATCAGTTTTTTGCTAATCTATTCTTAGGCGACAGGAACAGCAAGAGGTTAAGGAGAAAAAAATTCTATTTTTATTGCAATACTCTTTCTTTATTTTACTTAAAATAATTGAAAAAACCTTACTTAAACTTAAAACTTTTACTTTAAAAAAAAACCTTGTACACATTTCTAGTGTATTGTAAAATATAAAATAAATATATATAAAGATTTACACTGGCAGCTCAGAGCTGTACAGCAGCATTTAAGTATGAAATTGAATGAATAAATGTAAAAATAAAACACTACATAGACTTCACTATAAAATATACATTGATTCTTATTAAAGCTACTGTATTAGTCAAGAGCAGTGGGTGATTTTCTCTTTGTCTTTTGTTGTTGTATTAACATTAAAAGGATAGTTCACTCAAAAATGAAAATTCTGTCATCGAGAAATGAATACAGGTTTGGAACAATATTAGAGTGAGTAAATAATGACATAATTTTAGAGGTGAACTGTCCCTTTAAGGACCGCGTGTTCACTATAGGCTGCGCCGCTGTCAATTAAAGACCTGCATCTAATATACAGACACACACCGATTTTACTTCCACTTTAGACATAACCGACTGTGTTTATGTTAATCTTGTGTGTATTTGACATTATTAGCGCAGTAAGACGACTACTTAGTCCAGTAGTCACGTGTTTGACAGGCGTTTAGTGCGCTCGCTCGGAAAAGCGCATGTTTAAACATCGCATGCGAATGAGCCGACAAGGCTTTAAAACACATGCAAATAATGAACTTTAGTGATTGTGAATAACTATAGTGTTCCGTGAGTATAACTCTAACACTAACCTGTGATGTGAATGTATGTCGCGTTGTTCAGTATTATGGGATGGAGGCAAATTATAGAATGTGTAGAAAAATAATTAATTAAATGCAAAACTGAAAAAAACGTAATTCACAAGCGCGTATTGAACCTTGAATGCCGTACCGAACGGTTCAATATTATATTGAGAATTGTGGCATCCCTACACCATTAAATGTTATATCACCATCTTTGATAAAAATTAATTCTATCAATTTTGGGGTATTAATGAGTTTATTTAACTCTAAAAGTACCATATTTTTATGTAAAATATGCTTATTTTTATGTTATATTTAATATTTCTTTAACTTCGGTAAATAAAAAAAACATATCAGCAAGTCCAGAGAGCCAAAACCTAAAAATGTGGGTGACAACTGGTGACCTATGGTATTAATTTCTTTTTAAAGCTAAAATATCAATAGCCACTAGATGGCAATATAACTCAATGGGCTGAACTCTGTAAACCAATGTTTTTTTTTTTGTGTTAGCGACCGATTTTTATTTGACAAAAATAATAAAATAAAACTCACTCTGTTATTGGCTCATTCAATGGCTTTCAATGCAATGCTTTTATGGATGTGTGTGTGTTTGTGTGTGTGTGAGTGTTTGCCACATTGAGAATGTTGTATAGGCTCACTCTTTCATTTGTGTGTATGTATGATCCGCATTGTGTTGGATTTATTGATTTTTATTGGACCAATATGCTCGGAATTACAGATTTTCCCATTCATTCCTATGGGTGCCCATTTTTGTCCACGAAGGCGGGATTAAGGACTTTTTTTTTAAGCACTTAACATTGTAGAATCGAGTTATTTTTTGTTTTGTGTGTGTTCAGGTGGCAAACTTAGGAAAAGTAGCCAAGTCTTGTACCGCTCAGATTAAGGAAAGTTTTTTGCCCTCATTTGTCCAGAAGACGGCTT
Organism: Gobio occitaniae; assembly: GCA_033150135.1. Lineage (NCBI taxonomy): Eukaryota > Metazoa > Chordata > Actinopteri > Cypriniformes > Gobionidae > Gobio > Gobio occitaniae. The sequence continues at coordinate 216,307 of JARQWZ010001552.1, forward strand.
TAGGGTTAAAGAAGCTGACAGCATTTTTGTTTTTACTAAAAGAGCGATCGTCAACCTTTTCTTGTCAAAAAACCACGTCAAGTGTGAACACAGCCTTATAAACAGTATTGCAGAATCATTACCAGTTTGCACATACAGCATATAATAAATAATACTTATTATTAAATATTTTCTCAGTGTTGCGCAGGTGGCCTCGCTGCACATGTGTGTGAAGGCGAGAGAGACCGCAGGCCTTCTGGAGGGGTTTTAATGACCAGAAATGTGCCACTTCAGAAGTGATTTCACAACTACAGATCCGTCGCCTGGTCCTGGTTCCTGTGGACATTTGCCCTCTCCAGCAAATACACAAATATGGCAAAGAAAGACTATCTGCTCGATGCAGCCCAACAGATTCGAATGGCGGTGGACCGAGAGGTCAATGAAGATTATGAGGCGGCGTTCAGCTACTATAAGAACGGAGTCGATCTGCTGCTCAATGGAGTTCAAGGTAAGTGTAGACTTCACTGTTACTTCCGGCTAAAAGAGCTCATAGTGATTGAAAATGACTGACCGTGTGAAAAACCCTGGATCTGGAGGTTCAGCGATGCCTTGATTCACGCCAAGGTAAACAGAAGTCAAAAAGTACCATAGAAAATGGACATATTTAAATGTAGCTATTTGGAAATACAAATTTAAAATGAAATGTTTATGCTGATAGCAATAACTAAAACTACAAGTAAATCATACAATTGTCACGTTGTGGTGGAAGAAGTAGTTCAGATTTTAAACGTGAACTAATCCATGAAGAAGATGATGGGAAACCCAAGCTTAACGGCGAGCTCTGACATGCATAGACAAAAGTGAACTGAAACACATACAAATATAGCTTGAATGAATAAATAGACAGAGGAAATGAGGAACTGAAGAAGTTACAGGTGTGGGGAATCGGTCACTGAGGCTTAAGAACACACTTAGAAATCAAGGCAACTATGAACACAGGAACTCCACCATAGGAAACGCAAAGACACAACCATAGATATACATAATAAAAGATGTCTCGTCCGCGCTGCGGGCCAATGAAGGTCGACGTCTGCACCTGGCGGCCATCTTGTCACCCTCAGCTCGCTCACTCATTGTGTTTAAATGGAGCATGTACTTTTTAAATAATCATAACTTGCTAAATTTTCTACCGATTTTCAAACTGTTTGGTTTGATATAAACGTCCGAGATGTAGTTATGACACTGCATACTTATGAAAAATTATTCATAATTTGTTCAAGCGTCCATAATTATAGCCACGTTAATAACGTTTGTAAGAAACCAAACCATTTGTAAATCCGTCAAGATTTCAGCGAGATAAGAGTATTTGTGTTCAGATCACTCGCCTTACATCAGGTACAAGATGGCCGCCAGAAAGCTTGCCTGTGACAAGATGGCCGCCAGAAAGCTTGCCTGTGACAAGATGGCCGCCAGAAGGCTTGCCTGTGACAAGATGGCCACCAGAAAGCTTGCCCGTGACAAGATGGCCGCCAGAAGGCTTGCCCGTGACAAGATGGCCGCCAGAAGGCTTGCCCGTGACAAGATGGCCGCCGGTGATGATGTTAGAGACTCCGCCGTAAGACATCTAGCCATCCGACCCTTCCTCTCTGTTAGTGATGCACAGACTTTGGTCCACTCCTTCATTATGTCCCGTCTAGATTACTGCAACTCACTCTTTCTTGGTCTCCCCTCTAAATCCCTTCAAAGATTGCAATATATTCAAAACTCTGCAGCCAGGCTCCTTACCCATACCAAACGATCGGCACACATCACCCCCATTCTCCATCAACTTCATTGGCTACCAGTTCGGTCCCGGATTAAATACAAAGTATTACTACTTACTTTCAAAGCACTCCACAACCTTGCTCCCCCCTACATCTGTGACCTCTTGACCCCTTATACTCCTTCCCGCTCACTCAGATCCTCTGACCAAAACCTCCTAGTCATCCCCCGCACCAGACTCTCCACTCTGGGTGGCAGGTCCTTCAGTGCCTTGGCCCCCAAATTCTGGAACTCCCTCCCCCAACCTCTTCGTGACTGTCCATCTCTTCCCTTCTTCAAAGCACATCTCAAGACCTTTTTGTTTAATGATCACTTCTCCTCTACACCCAACACATAGCTCCATACACAGCTTGTTTTGTTGTATTGTTATTGATATTATTTTGTTGTCTGTTTGTTGCTAGGCTTCCTTCTACTATGTTAAGCGACCTTGGGTTTGAGAAAGGCGCTATATAAAATAAACGTATTATTATTATTATTATTTATTATGGATATCTATGGGTACAACCGCACCAAATCTGATTCCACAGACAGGGCTGTCGACGATACATGACAGCATTTTGCCTTCATATATGTTTCAGTTAAGATAACATTGCTTTGAAAGGGTTTTTTGACATCAGATATTTAATTGGAGAAAAATATTATTTTGTAGAGGGTATGCATTGACGTCACTTTCCCGCCGGAGTTAATAGCCAGTAAAACAAACGATTATCAGTGTAAACTAAAGGTTGGACTCGATATAGTGTTCCTTACAACTTCCCAAAGATCCAGTGATCCATGGATATTGACATGCAGCCAGGACTTGTGTTTTCACTAATCACTAAAGCTGTCACTCATTCATGAACATGATCTCACACAGTCCCGTTATATTAATCAGTCAAGCGACTACACATTTAACTCTAGAACCGCAAGGGGGTGAAATTTACCCATGCTGATTATTACTGTATTGATACGGCTAAAAAACGTAATATCTGTATTATGCCACTGTCTTCACAAAGTAATGTAAGAGTCATGAAATTATTATTTTTAGTCATCAACTATGTTTTTGTCCTGTTGTTTTATGCTATTTTAAGCAGATACACTAATCACTTTTCTGGTGACTATAGGCTAAACCAGCCTGCAAACGACGAGAATTAGATGGAAATAAATACACATTTGGGTGGTGTAATATTATAATAAAATGTCATTAATCCCATATTAAGATAACCCATGTTATTTAAATGACTAAAATACCCTAAATAGACAATGAAGAGCAATAATAATTCACAGCACTGCATAAGATGTATGACAACTTATGATAAGGATAACATGCGAATTCAAGCGAATAATAATTCATTTGTATAGTTATATAATTTATAATTTGAATAAGAGAACAACACCAATAAACTTGGGATAATCATGAAAATTGTTTTATTCATTCCATCATATCAGTTTTTTTTTTTTTCAGGAAACGGGCAGACTTGAATAAATAGCAACACGGTAGCAAACAATACTCAATACAAAATTGAAAAACAAAAATGTATAATTAATCCAAAGTCTGAACATTTATAAATAGGCTAAAGCATCTTTATTTGACCATGCGTTGTGTGGCTGTTTAGAGTAAGCTGACGTGTCGCTCAAACACAGCGCGAAAATAGAGGAATTATATCGGGGTAAATTTTACCCACTGGCGCTTATAGGTATAAATGCCCCGTTTTTAAATTTGGTTTTATCTAAACAATTTTTAACGACAGGGGATTGTAAATAACACAGTTTTAGTAAAAGTCGGTGACTGGGAGACTTGGATATTTTATTGGAAATCTGTTATGTACATTTGAAAAACAGCCATGGGTAAATTTTAGTGTTAATCTCTTATTTACACAATATCCACACAGAGGATTAGGAGAATCAGCCCGGACAAACACTCGAGCGCTGAGTGGATTCAACACCTGTGATTGGCCATTGCGTTCAAGAGATCAACAAACATGTCTGTGATTGGCTACATTATTCACCGAAGGGACCATTGAAGAAATTGAACCATTTGACGAGCGCAAATACAGATACTGATCCTAGACCAGCAGTTATGGGCAGCTTTTCCCTCTCAAAGCAATCAGTAGCAGAAGCAGCAGCAAAAGTGGTTTGAGTGAGAAACCAGCAATATGATAAGGTATTGAAGTGTATTCCAAAGGCTTTTGGTATGTTGATTAGAAATACAGTGCCCTATGTAAATGAAGCTCTTCATCTACCATCTTTAAAAATAAATGGGCAGGATTTTATTATGAATACTTTATCAAACAAATTAGTTAGAACTTTATTAACCCAAGAAAGATTTCCAAATCAAATTTGTCGAAATAATGTGAGTACATTTTTTCCTAAGAACTCAATTATTACATTAAGAACTATGTATCTTTCCTTTCCTATACCTCCCAAAGCCATGGAAATACATTTTAAAGTTTTTAATGATATTTACCCATCCTTAGAGCTTCTTAGATATAGATTTAATATTGATCACAATAGTTGGACTTTCTGTGATTCCGAAATTGAAACAACAGCACTTTGAGTCTTTTGGTAGGAAATGTACGGTTGGCTTAAAATTACAATTAATTTGATTCCTTCATTTTCTAAAAAAGACATCACTTTTGGGATAATAATGGAAGATGTACACATTCAATTTTTACTGAACAATATTTTCATATTGGGGAAATTTTATATTCTCAAGTGCAAATGCCTTAAAACAAAGCCTTTGTTTTGTGTTTTTCAGAAAGAATTTTGGATTTTCTGTAAATCTTTAAGAATGTTAAAACTGAAAAGTGGTAGAAGACTACTTGATTTGAAGAAATTTAAACTATTGGAAGACCCAGGTTAATTTGTATTTATTTATTTAATTTTTTGTTGGTTTTTTTTGTTTCATTTATATCTAGTTGTGCTCTGTTATTTAGAGTTTGCTTCTGATTTTGAATTGCCTTATTGTAATTCTGTTTCTTGCTATAAAAATTTAATAATGGGTTAAAAAACCGAAAGCAAGCAAAGAGCCTTTATAATCAAGTCAGTTCAGCGTGTACATAGTTTTGCACTCTTGCGTTATAATCAATAAAGCTGTCCACATGTCACAATAAATCTCTTATTTAGGGTAAATCCATCTCAAGTGTTTTAATGGAGGTTGCTTGACTCGAATCCATCCCATCATATAATGAGGGAACAATCTTGATCATTACATTTGGCCTTAAATTTGAAGTCTAAGGAAAAAGAATGTGCAATATGAACATATACACTATGTGAGTATATTAATTAACACTAACAATGAAAAATACTCTAAAGCATTTCTAAATCTCATGTTAATTTCAACATTTACTAATACATGATATAAATGACCACTCTAAAAAATGAAACACCTCTGATTTATGAGGTTAGAATTGTTGTGGATTTCCAAAATAAATAGATTACAGTCCACAAATCAATGTGGAGAATCTAAACAAATTCACAAACGAATGTTGTTATATTATGAGTTTTACAAAAATGACTTAATTCACAATTAAATTTGTACAAAACGAAATACATTTTTTTTTCATGTCACAAACACAACTCAACTCGTGTGTGCATTCGTGTCCTCAGACATCGTTTAGTTATTGGTTGTGGAAAAATTACATCTCTGCATATCACAGTTGGAGATATCCGTTTCATTTTGTGAGCAATTGTTTGATAAGTCAAAATATTATTTATATTTGCAAATATGGTTGGATTCCATCAATTGCCATCCAGAGTTTTGAAAATAGATCCACGTGTGGTAATATCCCATGAACAGAAGTTTCACTGTAAAGAGAAAAGAAGCAAATGTAGGTTAATTTGTGAATGAGGGCGATACATCGTTTAAAACCAGGGCTTAAAAACAGAAAAAAATATCAATCGGTTCACTCCGAGCAGAATCGATATTATAGCGTTTCCTTTTTTTGCATTCCTCAATAAACATTACTGTTCCGAAAACGGTTTGATTTGAAAAAATACCTGTTAATAACGTTATTTTAATTTAGCCTATACTTTAAACAAATATGTATAAATAGACTTATTTTTCACTCAATAATAATATAACGCATGGTAATTAAACTTGAATATTTATTTCATAACATTTTTAAAACCACAACAGAAATACATGCATTAATTACAAAGCATAAAAAGCGGACCTGTTTTAATGGAGCGTTAGACAATCTAAAGTGGCCTCTTATGCCTATTTCTTTTCAGAAGAGTGAGAACATTCTTTGTACATAACTTTTTTTCAACACTACTTGTTTTAAAAATTGCATGAATAAAGAATAAATAAACTGGATAACCATTGCTCTTTTAATGCTGGTATTTTCAAAGCAAACACTGCGCAACACATCTGCATCCCATAATCAAATTCAGTCTTAAAGCTTGATCATTTAATGCAATATAACATACCATTTAAAACGAAGCATCAGCCGTCTATATAGAAAACATTGACCTGTATTGGCAATCTGAAAGACTATAGGAAAAATGTTTGATAGAAGCTATAGCCTACTTGGATAGGCTTAAACAGAATCCATAAACTAGCCTAAATCAGACTATTTGAGCTTAAAGTCCGCACTGCTTATTTAAACGTTCGAAAAGAATGTCCTCCAATACCTGCACATTCATCGTAGACCTCAGCGGGGAAATAAATGTACTTGAGGCGTGTAAATGCGCGCTCACACTGACTTGCGTTACCGGTAGATTCATAGATGACATTTCACTCACGCTTGATCCGTCACATGCTGGAGCTACTACTCTATTCATGATTGGTCACTGCCAGATTAAAATATTAAAGAGAACGATAAAATAACGTTATTAACCGGTTAATGGTCATTTCAAATGAACGTTTCTGTTCAGAACGATTCAAATTGATTTTGATTTTGTTTTCGTTTCTGTCGCTCTTAAAATTTCGTTCGTTTCCGGTTTTCGTTTTCGTTCCTTGAACCGGTTCAGAGCCCTGTTTAAAACACAGCATGAACTATGAAAACAAAAACGCTTGTATCCTCTGACCTTCCTGGGAACTGTATTTTTTGATAATTTTGATAATTACATGACTTAGATTGGAAAAAAGCAACAAGGTGTCTGCTAAAATGGCAGATGGTAAGACACACTCTCAGAAAAAAAGGTACAGTGTTGTTCCTTGGGGACAAAATGTATACCTGTACCTTTAAAGGTACACAATTACACCATAGTTTTCCTCACTTAGAGCAGAAGTTCGGTCCTAGAGAGCCGCTGTCCTGCAGAGTTTGGCTCCAGCCCTGAAAGACATCTATAGAAGCTCTTATTGAGAATTAACAGAGGTTTAGATGTTGATGTTTTAGTTTGGTCGCCATTATGGAGATCAGTGTTTCCTTTAGTTGGCCAGTTTGACTCTTGGCTTTTTATGTGAGTTTGTGGTTTTTGTTGCAGTGTTAACAACACACATAATCTGTTCAAATCAAAAGAAGCCATAAACAAAAATGATCATGAAGAAAAATGTTTGACTAAACTAATCGCTGACTAAAAATATTAATAAATAATATTCATCAACAATACTTTCTTGCCACAGATCAGACGTTCTGAATTCAGATTTTTAAAGACATTCTAGGTGGAAAAAAAGTTTAAACGCACACAGATATCAAGAATCAGCATATGAATCTCAACAATGCTGCAATGCATGCTGGGAGCCATGAGTTTATACTGTAGTGGTTTAGTAGGGTTGGAGCTAAACTCTCATCAGCTCTCTAGGACCGAACTTGCCCTGACTTAGAGCTACAGAAATGTTCCCTTAAGGGTCCCACCCCAGTGACGGCCACTTGTACCTTAAAAGGTACAATTTTGTACTTTTTTTTTTAAGCGCAGGCTCAGCAGAGGGTCAGTGTCTGATCTCCACACTAATGCAGAGTCTTCCGTGTCTTACAGTGGATCCCAATAAAGAGAGACGTGAAGCCGTGAAGCGGAAGACCACTCAATACCTGAAGAGAGCTGAGGAGATCTTCATCTCTTACTTACAGGACAACATCTCTAAAGGATCCACTCATTTAGGAGTAAGTGTGCATGATGAGCCATCCCAACATGGTTTTTCTCTTTGTACTAATGGCCACACTCCCACAATTAAATGTAAACAACTGTATTCATTTATTAAAAGTTCAGTTTAACTTGAAGAGATTGTAACATAAATATATTACTATTATAGAGTAGAATGTGCTTCTCAAAGTATTAATAATAGTAATAATAACATTAAAATTTTATTTTTCTTCCATGATTTCATTTAATCAGTAAACACACAATTTCTAAAAAATGATAAAACATTTCTTTATTATTGTAAGAAAAAAAAGAAAAAAGAAAAAAAGTATGAACTCAATTGATTAGACATACGTTTTAATTACTAAAATGTAAGTAAATAACTAAATAAATCCAGGGGTATATATATATATTAGTACTGTCAAATCGATTAATCGCGATTAATCACATCCATAATAAAAGTTTGTGTTTACACAATATGGGCCCTATTTTAACGATCTGAAACGCAAGTGTCAAAGCGCGAAGCGCAAGTAACTTTGTGGGCGGGTCTCGGCGCTGTTGCTATTTTCCCGGCGGGATAAATGGCTCTTGCGCCCGGCGCAAATCTAAAATGGGTTGGTCTGAAGTAGCTTCATTATTCATAGGTGTGGTTTGGGCGTAACGTGAATAAACCAATCCGAGCGTCATCCAACATTCCCTTTAAAAGCAGGTGCGCAAGTTCCATTATGGATTGCTATTATTATGGTGTATTTACCAGGCGTACGCCAGGAGCGGTTCACAGCCGAGGAGACTGATGTGCTTGTAAGAGCAGTGAAAGACAGAGAAGTGAAGTTGTAATGTTGTACATTATGGTAAAGGTGATTTCACAGTCTTTTTTTTTTTCAGTCTTTCAGTTTTTTCAGTTTTTCAGTCGATTTTTTTTCCTGGTTCTTGACGGACAAACCAATTTGTCAGATGTCCTTATATACATATATGTCTTGCCACTATTGGGCAAACAGGTCTTATCCTTAATTATTACAATTAGCCTGAATCATTTGTAAGCTAGATTTATGCCTATTTTTCCACATCTTCGTGGCACACCACAATGATTTCCGTCATCTCATGTGTTAATATTTTTTTAGTGTAACAATTTATGATTTGTAAAAATAACTGTTGCATCTGTGTAGATTACATGAGCAAAGTGTATGCGCGTTATGCACGCTATACATTATGGTCAAGCATGCGCCCTTAAAATAGCATAATGAACAACGCGCAACGCGCCACTGACTTTAGACTAGGTTTTTTCTGGTCAGTGGCGTAATTGTTTAATGGAACAGCAAAATAGCACCAGGGATTGTTTGCGCCGGAACACGCCTCCATTTTTGCGCTGAACCGCCCTGGGAGCGCAAGTTCATTCACTAGTTTAGCGACGTGCTTCTGTGGAGGGAAAAGCGCGCTTTGCGCGGGTGCAAAATAGGAATGACACATGCGTCGGTGTACAAAGTCAATTGCGCTGGGTGCAAGATAGGGCCCTATATGTGTGTGTGTGTGTACTGTGTATAATTATAATGTATATATAAATACACACTCATTCAAGTATATATTTAAGAAATTTGCATGTATATACTGTGTTTATATATTTATGTAATTTAAATGATATATATTTGTGCTGGGGAAAATGAATCATGATTAATCGCATCCAAAATAAAAGTTTGTGTTTACACAATATTTGTGTGTGTGTGTGTGTGTGTGTGTGTGTGTACTGTGTATAATTATAATGTGTATATATAAATACACACACATGCATGTATATATTTAAGAATTATTTGCATGTATATACTGTATATATAATTTATTTTGTATATAAATTAGGGCTGTCAAAAGATTAATCGCGATTAATCTAATCCAAAATAAAAGTTTTACAAGCATGTATATATTTAAGAAAAATGTATTATATTTATATATATAAAATATTTCTATTGATATATAATATAAATTATATAAATGTATATACAGTATATACATGCAAATATTTCTTAAATATATACTTGAATGTGTTTGTATTTATATATACATAATAATTATACAGAGTACACACAAATATATTATGTAAACACAAATTTTTTATTTTGGATGTGATTAATCGCGATGAATCTTTTGACAGCCCTAATATAAATATAATTTGTGTGTATGAGTGTGTATTTATATATACATAATAATTATACACAGTACACACACATATATTATGAATCACGATTCATTTTCATATATTGTCTAAACACAAACTTTTTTATTTTGGACGCGATTAATCACGATTAATCGATTTGACGGCACTAAAATATATATAATTAAACAATTTGTGGAAAAATGGAATTCATGAGCTAATTTTGATACATTTTTAATAAATGATCAATTATATTAATTAGACATGCTTTTTCATTACTAAAATTTAATGAAACAATTTAAATAGAATCCAGAAAAAGTTTTATCCACCTCCACCTGCAGATTTCGTTCTGTTTATCATAAGCTCGCGCCGCAGGTCTGTCTCTTTAAATGCTTGAGCTCTTTCTGATTGGCTGTCGATGTTTCTATCGTTCATCAGCGGGACAAAATCACTCTGAAGTGATTCCCCAACGATATCGTTCCTCTGTGGACTTCGCTTTCCTGTTATTGTTACTATAATTATCGTCCAGATGTGACCCATAATTTTGCAATTCATTAATATCCTGCCTATGTGAGACTAGGACAGATGTAATTTGTTCTTTTCTTCTGGTCATCAGGGTTATAGTAGTTTACGGTTTCGCTCGATCAGACATCTGAGTTCGCCGGTGGAGAATCTGGCCATGTGCAGAGTCGCTGGAATCATTGATAAGGTGTGTGTGTGTGTGTGAGATATCTGCTCCTCTCTATATGCCAGGAAGTCATTGGTTGTAGTCGTTATATAATGTGTGTCTTCCGCAGGTGCTGACGGTTGAAAGTCTGATAAGCAAGGAGACATTTATAGTTAAGGTAGGAAACATTAAGCTGGAATCATCCGGTCTCTGGGAATACCTCACGTCTTCTGTTATTACTGCGCGTCTGCTTGGATTGATCCTGTTAAAAGCGTCTGTGTCTGAATCTGAGCACACACACACACATCTCGGGTTACTGAAACCAGACACTTGAGATATTAGCATTGGCCAGCTACAGCTTAAATAGATACCACAGAGACCGGTGGATGAAACAAAAAAACATTTGAAACCAGCAAACACTAAAGGAAATACAATAAATACTACCATGTTGTTCAAATATTTAACAATTTTAAAAAGATATAATTGTTTTCTACATTATATTAACCCTTCTCCGGCCTTCGTTGTGTGTGAGTGTGTGTGTGTGTGTGTGTGTGTGTGTGTGTGTGTGTGTGTGTGTGTGTGTGTGTGTGTGTGTGTGTGTGTGTGTGTGAGAGAGTGTGTGTGTGTGTGTGTGAGTGAGTGTGTGAGTCTGAGAGTGTGAGTGTGTGTGTGTGGGCATGTTTTCGTGAAATATCAGGACACAAATGTGTATAATAACATGGGTATGACATAGGTATTACAAAAAGAGGGTGAAATATGAGGACGTTCCCCATGTCCTCACTTTTCAAAATGCTTATAAATCACACAGAACAAGTTTTTTTTCACAGAAAGTGAACTGCACAGTCTCCTGTGAGGGCTAGGTTTAGGGGCAGGGTCAGTGTAAGGGGATAGAACATACGGTTTGTACGGTATAAAAACCATTATGCCTATGGAATGTCCTCACATTTCACAAAAACAAACATGTGTGTGTGTGTGTGTGTGTGTGAGTGTGTGTGGGAATTACACTCATGGTCTTTGGGGTCTCCAGGAAACAAAATGTAATTTTGCAAAAAAACTATTGTTTTTTTTAGAACAAATGTAATTTTACTGTTTATTAATGTTTTTACTCAACATATGTATAGTTTTTGGTGTATTTATAATAATTTCTAAATTTATATAAATATATTAAAAGATATTTTATTTTAATGGATTTTCACACAAAATACATTTTTTATGTAAAATTCACTTTATAAAAGACCAAAATTTCTAACTTTCATTCTTGGGGATAACATGGATAATTTTACATGGTTTAGTGTAAGATTTTTGCTCATCTTTTGGAAAATACAGTTTTAAAATACAAACCCAAATCAGAAAAAGTTGGGACAGTATGGAAAACGCAAAAAAAAAAAAAAAAAGAGAAGTGATTTCTAAATTTACTTTGCCTTGTATTTCATTGCAGACAGTAATGAGGTAAAATGGTTAAATAATGATGTGATTTGAAACAGGGGATGTCAACAGGTGATAGAAATTATGATTTGGTACAAAAAGCAGCATCCAAGAAAGGTCTAATCCTTTAGGAGCAAAGATGGGCCGAGGATCGCCAGTTTGCCAACAAATACGTGAGAAAATTATTGAAATGTTTAAAAACAATGTTCCTCAAAGAAAGATAGGAAGAGATTTGGATATTTCACATTCAACAGTCCATAACATAATTAAAAGATTCAAGGAATCTGGAGGAATTTCAGTGCGTAAAGGACAAGGACGCAAGCCTAAGCTGAACAACCGTGATCTCCGATCCCTCAGGCGGCACTGCATCAAGAATCGTCATCATCTAGAAGCGATATCACCACATGGGCTCAGGACTACTTTGGCAAACCTTTGTCAAGTACCACAATACGTAGTTCCATCCACAAATGCCAGTTAAAACTGTACTGTGCCAAAAGGAAGCCCTATGTTAACAGTGTCCAGAAGCGCCGTCGACTTCTCTGGGCTCAGAGGCATCTGGGATGGACCATCACACAGTGGAAACGTTACTGTGGTCAGATGAAGCAGTATTTGAGGTATTGTTTGGGAGGAATGGACGCCGTGTGCTCCGGACCAAAGAAGAAAAGGATCATCCAGACTGTTACCAGCAACAAGTCCAAAAGCCAGGGTCTGTCATGGTATGGGGTTGTGTCAGTGCCCTTGGCAAAGGTAACTTGCACTTCTGTGAAGGCTCCATTAATGCTGAAAAGTACATAGAGATTTTGGAGCATAATATGCTGCCTTCAAGAAGACATCTTTTCCAGGGACGTCCATGCATATTTCAACAAGACAATGCAAAAGCACATTCTGCACACATTCTGCAGTGCTGGCTGCGGAGGAAGAGGGTTCGGGTACTTGACTGGCCTGCCTCAGTCCCGACCTGTCTCCAATAGAGAATGTGTGGAAGAGCCCGTACTGTTGCCCACCTTAAGACATGTTTGCAGGAAGAATGGGACAAAATTACACCTGAAACACTTCATCACTTGGTGTCTTCAGTCCCTAAACGTCTTTTAAGTGTTGTGAAAAGGAATGGCAACATTACAAAGTGGTAAATGCTTTACTGTCCCAACTTTTTTTGAAATGTGTTGCAGGTCTGAATGACAGGAAAGGATGCATATTTACAAATGACATGAAGTTGACCAGACAAAACATGAAATATTTTGTGTTCATATTGTCTGCAATGAAATACAAGTCAAAGTAAATTTAGAAATCACTTCTTTTTTTTTTTATTTGTGTTTTCCATACTGTCCCAACTTTTTCTGATTTGGGGTTGTAGAAATAAAATACTTTTACCAGTAAATGTCTGCAGAGCACCACTATTTGACGACTGGTATCTTTCAGTTGGATTCATATCTAAATGTTATGAAATCACATTTATAACAAGTAAAATTAATTAATTTTGTCAAAGTTTAGCATTTTTTTTGTACTGAAAAAATCTTTTTTTTTTCAATGATGTTACATTATGATTACAATCAAACCTGAACAAGAGAAAAGTTGAACAGTTATAATACATATTGAGTAAAAAATACACAACATGAACATCAAAATGCAATGAACTGAACAGCAATAACAAATGTATTCCTGTGTGTGTGTGTGTGTGTGTGTGTGTATATGATCATTTTGCATTGTGGATGTTTTATGCATTGTTGGAAGTGTGCCACTTCATTTCTGTATGCGTGTTCTGAGTTGTTTCTGTTTTTGAGGATGAATTTTGTCCATTTTCTAAGACCCTGAGGGTGACTTTTTTCGTCACATGAACATTAAAACAGATATCAATCCAATATTTTTTTTTCATTTGTAGATCTAGAAAGTGTTGACACCGTACAAAGTCTCATGACATTTGGACAAACAATTTTTTTCCCTTTTATTTGAGCAAACATCCTTTTGTGTCCGAAAAGACCCCGAAGACCGGAGAAGGGTTAGTGAAAAAATAGTTTATGAATAGTTATAGTAACCTAGACATTACTTTATTTTCTGGATAGTGCTTTACATTTATACTTTTACCCAATGTGACTTACATTGCATTCATTTTGTTTTACAATTCTTGTAACTTTGAGTCATTTTCGCTGTAAGGAATCTGTACTTTTACTCAAGTATGGCTTTCAGGTACTCTTTACACCTCTGCTAAGTTTTGAAAAAGGGCTTAATTCTGCTTTCTGGACAGAGTTTACCCAAGTCGAGCTGGGAGAGTCGCGAGAGATCGACCATCATTCCTCAGGGAGTGCCCTTCATGGTGAAGCTGCTAAAATACTATGTCAGTGAAGACACTGTGTTCCTTCATCTCGAACGTGTTCAAGGTACGTGGCACTTTTCACATTGTTCCATACAGTATATCCCCAGTGAACAAAGCAAATGTGACTGTAGCAAGGACAAACCAGAGGAAGAAACCTTGGAAGGAACCCAACCACCTTATACAATGAGAACCGTCTTTGCTGTAAAATCCAACAGTTGTTCTTACTAAGACTTTTTTAGTAAACTTTACTTAATGTCCAATAATTAGTTGAACTTACTTAAAACAATTAAGTAATCTGAACTATTTGCATGCTATGCCTTCGTTACTTAGAAAACTCAAGTAAACATTACTTGACTGGTTTGAGCATCATTTTGCCAAAGCAAAAAAACAAGCAGGTGGACGGGCAAAGTGTTTTTGAGGTAGGGCAATTTTGTATAGACTTATCACTCATTTCCTCCACTTCCTGTCACCATGATGGAGATCAGTGTTCCATTTGGTTGAACACTTGGAACGTCATTCATATTATAGTAATTAACTTCCTATTAATGCAGCAACAAGAAATCATAGTTGTATGATTTCAAAAGAAGGAAAATAATTGAATATATATAATATTTGTCTATTAATGATATATAAAATAACTATATTTAATGTCAAATAATGATCTATTAACATTATTTTTGCTAATATTTATGGCATAACTTTTTAATTGAGTTGATATAATCCCTCTTTATTTGTCACAATATCATTTGACCACGCTTGAGTGTGTCACACACACTTCAACATTCAGCATGCAAAACACAACAATGGTAACAAGGATTTGTTTTATTTATTTATTTTTATTTTTTATTATTAATACGACCTTTACCATTTTACTTGCTGTCATTATTGTGGTTATACTGACAAAAGACAAATAGTAAAATAAAGCCAAAAATAGTCAAACTAAGCAATTAATTTATTCATGCCACAATGCACTCTGGGAGTACACTTCCTCAAATCCCAGATAGAATTAAGTTGACAAAACTTAAACGGTTTAAGTAAGAACAACTTAATGCAATTAAGTAATGCTTACTTAATTCAATTAAGGCAACGAGTTTGCACAATTAAATAAAGTAAACTGAACTAATTCGTTTTTACAGTGCAGATGGTTTTCAGTCCACACTATGGCCAGTAGTGCATTACAACATTCTAGTTTTAAATCATGAACATAGAGCCTTTTCTGTAACTTAGCAGTATTTATCAGAATGATGTTCTAGAAACATTCAAATCACAAATATCAGGTCCTTAGCTGTTGTGCAATGTGTGACAGTAAAAACTCTAGACAGTTTGGGCTCTATTTAACTGATCTGAGCTCATGGCGCAGGTGCACTTAGGGCGTCCGAATCCACTTTTGCTAGTTTAACGCCAGTACACCAGGCACATGGTCCTAAAGGGTTGTTCATCATCTCTTAATGAGTCATGGGAGTGTTTTGGGCGGAACTTTGCAATAAACCAATCAGAGTCTCATCTCCCTTTCCCTTTAAAAGCCAGTTGTGCTCGCGCCATGGCAGATTGACTATTTACATGCGAGCGGAGAGACTGAACGCTTCTCCAGAGAGGAATCCTTTTATTTTTTATATTTAAATGTGTGTGTGCTGCTGCGCGTCCCTGTGTGTGTAATAATCAGAGTGTGTGTGTGTGTTGTGCACCACTTATAGTATTTATAGTATGGTCGGCCGAAAGTTTACTTGATAAAGTTTTAAATATGGATATCTTAAACAAACGCGTCGATTCGCTTCAGAAGGCCTTTATTAACACCCCAGAGCCGCTGGAGCAGTTATATGACGGACAGATGCACTTTTAATGGACTTCAAAAACAGAGCAACTATGAATCAAATTCTAATGCTTGGATTAGCCTGGACTTTTGTAATATAACTCAGATTTTATTAGTCTGAAAGAAGAATGTCATACACCGAGGATGACTTGAGGGTGAGTAAATCATGGGCTAATTTTCATTTTTTGGTGAACTATCACTTTAAGGAGTGCTAGAAAGTTACAGGCAGGTGAGTTTCTTAGAGCTAAACTCTGCAGGAAAGTGGACCTCAAGGGCCAGAGTTGAGGACCCCTGCTCTACAGGAGTAGGATTGGACACCCCTGCTCTATAGGATCCAAATCAGTACTGTGGTGTACTAATGAAAGGGACGGAGCTAGAATCAGGAGATAAAAGTCAGAGAAAAATGTTAGCATTGCTGTTGCAAAATTCATACATGGGAATATTTGTTGCACATTTTGTTATCACTCCACTGTGATGCCGGATAGCCAGATTTATGTGCCTGTTAAAAAGTCAGAATGTTACTCGAGAGTCTTGACGACATAAAGGCCTGGATGACTCTTAATTTTTTAAGTTTTAATGCAAAAAAGAAGGTTTTTGTTGGCACCACTGGGACTGCTCCTGTTGAATTGGGTGCATTGGTCCAACACATCAAGCCAAACATCACTAACCTAGGGGTTAAAATGGATTCTGGCCTTAAGCTCGACAGTCAGATCAGGGCAGGCGTTACATCAAGCTTTTTTCAATTGAGGCAGCTGGCCAAAATAAAGCCTTTTCTTCCGAGGTAACACTCTCTGAGACAGTAATCCACGCCTTTGTTACCACTCGGCTGGATTACTGTATGTGGGTCTTCTGTCGCCCGTCTCCAGTTGGTACAAAATGCTGCGTCTTTTAACTGGAACACGTAAGCACATTTCACCCATTTTAGCCTCGCTCCACTCTGCCCGTACATTTTGTGATCTAACAGACACCAGGGAGAAAGTAACATGATTTGGAAACCGCGATAAACTTCATTAAGATAAAGACCTTTTATGCAAAACCGTGTACCTTTATCTACAGATCAAGTATAATAATACTTGAACATTGAACAATCTTGGAGAGAGTTTCATCATGTTGACTGTTGTAGCTGAATATTTACGTGAGCTTGAATTTAACAACATTTTCTTCTGCACCTCACATTAAACTATGGAAAAGCTTCAGAAAACTTTGAGTATTGTGCATGAAATATAGGCACTTTGTTTTGTGCCTTTTGTGGGGCTTAACAATAACACAGAATAGTATACGCACAATATCGGATTTGCATCGGCCTAGTCTGACCGATACCCGATCCGGCAAAAATGGCAGTGTCCGAGCCGATACCCGATCTGAACACCGGATCGGTGCATCCCTACCTGGAGGTCCACTGGTTGCAGCTCCAACCCCAGTCAAACATCTGAACCTGCTTATCAAGGTCTTCAGGATGTAACAATCTCCCTAGGAACAACCTAGGGAAGACAACTACAAGATCAATTTGAGGGAGGGACCCACTGACCAATCTTACATTAAAAGATTTTTTGATTGATTGATTTGATTGACATTTTTGGTTTTATATATATATATATATATATATATATATATATATATATATATATATATATATATTTATGAAAAGACCCACAAAAATACATCCCTATCAACAAAATATATCATCAAATATTGAAATCACAATAAACCCAGAAAGAGTCACACAAATGCCATGTCAACAATGACATTGTGTCATGGTTGTTTGGCAATGAAGCTGAAAAGGAAAAACCTTAACCAATCATTGACTTTTTGTCCGTAGAACAAACTCAATGATTTGAAGGTTAAAGTCAGTTGGACCATTGGCATCAAGGAAGATTAGTTGAAGAAATGTCCATTGAATGAGGTGATAAAACGCAACAGGTAATCAAAATAGAATCCCAACACCGAAATTAAGTCCGTCCTTGATACCACCAACTTTCATGTTCATTGCATAGAAGCATAGAATCACCATGACGAATAAAAGATGATGTATAAAGAGTCCTTCTACAAACAAAACATACAAATTATCACTATAAACCAAACAGCATCCATAAATGAAAAAAAAACAAAACAAAATACAGCTTACCCAAAAATAAATACCCTTAACATAAACAACACAAAAATAAACACTTAATTGAGCTTGAAAACAAAATTTCTCAGGACTCTGGCGTTTGTGTGAACCATGGGAGAAAAACCATGCTTCCCCTTCACCAAACAATCCTCACTTCTTCTCCTCCTATACCTGGCTATATACCAGAGAGAATGCTTCCTAGAGCCCCCTATTGCATAGTAGTGGCATTACACCAAAAACCATAGTAACCAAATTGTGGGTGGTTACAAGGATTACTTAAAACTTCCAGATGGGTGTGTTGGAAAAGGTTGGAGATGCACTTCTGCATGACAGTGGCCTTAAACTCTACAGCTGGGATTCTAAACTCTGGCCCTCAATGTCCACTATTCTGCAGAGTTTGGCTATGTTTACATGACACAATTTGCTAAAAACAGACACAACATTGCCAAACGATTCCCGTTCACACGGATCGTCGAAAATGATAAAAAAGGCTGTATTATGCATGCCAGGCCAGTAGTTGGCGATGTCACGAAACACACGCAAGAAGCATGTGCATGACGTCACGGTTTTCACAAATTCACATATTTTTTTGTTTACATGAAGACGGTAAAGGCATTGTTTTCAAAACCTAAAGCTTGCATTTTCAGGCCCTTGTTGTGTAAATGAACGGCCAAAACGCATTAAAAGTTGAAAACGGTGTTGTGTAATAATGCCCTTTAGCTCCAACCCTAATCAAACACACCTGAACAAGCTAATCAAGGTCTTCAGGATTACTTAAAACTGGTTGGGGTATGACAGTGGTCCTCCAGGAGCAGGATTGGATACCAACATCAGAACTGAGGTCTAATAATGAAATTGATAGTGCTAGAGTCAGGAGATAAAAGTCAAGGAAATACTTGCTCTGAAAAATGATCTATATCAGAAATCTTCAAATCTAGCCCTGGAGAGTTTAGCCCTAAACCTGATTGCACTAAACTCCCTTTTAATTTGCTACTAATCCCGAAGACCTTGATCAACTTAGTCCAGGTGTTTGATCAAGGTTGGAGCAAAACTCTGCAGGGCATTTAAAACTCTCCACAGTCATTAAAGGACATTTGAAAGGGTGTTCCAACTGCTCACAATGACATAGTTTGACAGCTTTGCTTTTCCACAGGTGGAAGACTCTTTTCCAGACTTCTCAGGGTCAGAAGGGAAGCCGTCAGGGAGCATCCAGAATGCTTCAGCCCCAACCAGCACAAGATCTACCTGAAGAACAGCTACACCCTCCATGCTCTCCACAAGGAGATTTACCTCAATGAGAATTGTGAGAGAACTACACCTCTTGAGAGCCCAGCTGGTCATTGTCTTGAGAACTGTAGAACCCGTTCCTACTGTGAAGATACGGGGCGCCAACAGGGGGGTTCTCCAGGCTTGTATGCAACGAGGACAGATAATGCGCTTCCTTCTGTCTGTCCACGCAATGTTCTTAATTCTTTACCTCAGGATCATGTTCCTCTTCCCGTTCATCCCTGTGTGATTGTGGACACTCGGGATCCTCTTGATGTCACTTCCGACCTTCTGGGAAATGATGTCCGCATTGAGCGGATTGATTCTTGCATGGATCTGAACAAAGCTTGGAATGCTTTAGAACCTGCTCAGGGTTTCACTGTTCAAAGATCAAACTCGGATATTCTAGGATTCAGCTGTGCAGCTCAGATCACTCCAGCCTCTTTATTCGGGGAAAACGCACAACCAACCCTTTGCAACACAGTTGATGTACTTCCACAGAGAGTTCGGATAGTTCCCAACACATCACAAGTACCTCCACGAAACCAAGCACATGATGGATTTCCTCATGAACAGGGTGTCGCTAAACCCAGTGGAAATGGACAGCTTTCACAGTTTGTGGCTGAATTGAGCAAAGCCAGTTCTGATCGCTATCCATTTGAATGTACAACTCAAAAGCAAGAAGGTATCTCTTTAGATTTCACAAAGATGTCTTCTCGGGGGAACACTGTTGAAATGGTGAGGGAGGTTGGGAAGGAGGAGAACTGGCATTTATATAAACAACCTCAAGTTGGCATGATCTCTACCACAAACAGCTCCTGTTGGAGTGAGACGAAACTAGAAGACCCTCATATGGAACAGTTGGTGAAGATGAACGGCTTGGGCCTTCACACCCAAATTAAGGCCAAGAACGTCAGTGCCAAATGGAAGTGGGGTCGACAGGGACTCCCTGAGGACGAGGTGCGACTGTGGGGGGCTCAGATTCTGTTGGCCTTGGAAAGTCTTCACGAGCAGGGCATCATGTGCCAGGACCTCAACCCAAGAAATGTTCTACTTCGCAGCAGTGGTATGTCTTCGGTTGTCAAGTCTTTAGTCTTCAATTTTGATCCTGGTAGTGATGTTCGATTCTTGAATAAATCCTTGTTTTAAGCCAGTAACAGTTCTAGTTGGTTCACTTACACCCCTTTTCCACCAAGGCAGTGCTAGAGCTAGTTCAGAGCCAGAGCTAGTCCCAGTTCATAGTTGGTTCGACTGAGGAGCCTTCTAAGAACCGGTTTGCTTTTCCACGGGCTGAGAGCCACAACAGAGCCAGGTCTTACGTCACTGTATACGTCTCATCTCTCTCAGCAACGCTAGCGAGGCAGCGGCAGTGTTGCCAAGTTGGGCTACTTCATCACTGTTGCCGCGGGCTGTTTTTCATGTCCGCGGGTTGAGGCGACCCCAATTATGTGATATTTAGCCCCGGGAATGCAAACTTAAGAAGGCAACCATGCCAAAAAAACACATATTTTACCCCCAAATGTGCTTTTTACCGGGGAAGCCCCCCTGAAACGCGATTGGGCTTGTTTTGAGTAGCAATTGGGCGGGTTTTGTTGTGAAAACCTGGCAACCCTGGGCAGCGGGAAACAAACACACCAGGCTTGTTCGAGATGCATCGGCGCTGCGCACACCGATCCACGTATGATATAAAAAAAAAAACGCATGAGTGAATCAAAAGGAGTCGTGTGCTCTCACTGGACTCGTTATCATACGGCGATCGGTCTCTGCACAGCACCGCTGCGAACAAGCCTTCCATCAACAATGCAAACGTTGCGTTACTATTGATTCACATGGCTTTACGATCCTACATCGGCATCAAAACACAACAAAAACACAGCGAATCCAACGCATTCATGCAGTTCGCCGTAATTTGTATAGACGGAGATTACAAACGAGCAGTAGCTGTTAGCTCCATTAGCTGCTATTTCAACAATGGCAGATCTCCAGTTTGTGTTGGTCTTGTTGACCCCGCCCCCAGCGCCTGACGGAATCAGTTCTTACTTCTAGCCCTGTTGTAGCCCAGCAATGTTTTGGTGCTACTTAAGAACCACTTTTCCTTGCTCGGAGCTGGGGCTTTGGGTGTGGAAACACAAAGAACCGAGGCAGTGCTGGTGCTGGTTCAGAACCAGAGCCTAGTTTCAAATCGGTTCTTTGTCTTTCGACACCCAAAGCACCAGCTCTGAACCAGGAAAAGTGGTGTGTGTGTGTTTCCCGCTGCCACGCTAGCGTTGCTGAGAAAGATAAGACGTATACAGTGACGTAAGACTGGCTCTGTGGCGGCTCTCTAGCCCGTGGAAAGGCAAACCGGTTCTTAGAAGGCTCGTCAGTCGAACCAGCTCAGAACTGGCACTAGCACTGGCTCTGAACTAGCATCCGGTTCATTCTGGTGGAAAAGGGGTAAGAATCAAACTGAATCGAACTTTAGTTCCGGGTTGATGATGCAAGATGGACACCCGAAGTAGCACAGAATGAGCCAGTAAGCATGTCCACAAATGAAGAATCAAACCTACAGGCTTGAAAGTCAGATTCTCAGTCATGTCCGACTGAAAAAGACACGAATTAACTGTTAAAGTTCTCCGAGGATAACCAGTAAATTCTTGATTCAGTAACCTGTCTGGACATGGAAGGAGCATGCATGCTACTTTGGATGTGTGCCTTGCATCATCAACCCGGAAATAACGTTTGATTCAGTTTGATTCTGTGGACCGGCTCAACTGGTTACTGGCTTAAAAGAACATCACTATTATACATTAGAGTTTAGCTCTAACCCTAATTAAACACACCTGAACAAGCTAATTAATGTCTTCAGGATTACTAGAAAGTGACAGACTGGAGAGTTTGATTGGGGTTGGAGCTAAACTCTGCAGGACAGTTTCCCTCCAGGACCGGAGTTGAAGAGCCCTGCCCTAAGCATCTTAACAATGAAAGTATACATGATATATAATCCTACCATCCTACAGAGTTCAGCTCCGATCTGCTTTAAAGGTGGGGTACGTGCTTTCTGGTTACCGATTTTAGCCGCGTTTCCACCGCAGGAACTTTCCCCAGTAACTAGGAACTTTGGGCTGGTACTCAGTGTGTTTCGACCGCAGGGTCTAAATTAAGTTCTGGGTAAATATTTCCCCCTCAGAGAGTCCATGCTCGCGTGGTAGTACTCTTTCAAAGTTCGGGAACTTTCGGGGGTGGGACTTGGGCGCTGAACATGCTGATTGGTTGAGCTCATGCAGCATTTTATTTCAACTGGCATTTTTAAAAGTCTTGCGAGGTACGTTCTGCGTTCTGCAAATATCTGTCTTGCTCTTTCTGTCCGATGGCGCACGTTCGTCTCAGCAATTGCACGGTCAATGTCCGTAATAGCTGATCATAACATTAAATCTAGCTTTACAAGCTTTCAGAATACGCTTTAGTATCAGTGCTCGTCTCTTTTCCGCTGTTTTGTTAATGACCTCTTTAGTAAACCAATACATAACCAGCAAAAGCAGCGCTGTTTGCATCTCCTCCACTTGGTATTGTTGCAGACAGTAAATGATTTCTGTCCGTCGTTGACTGGGAGGAGCAGTCGCGCGCAGTCCCACATCTCTGGACTAATCTGCCTAATCTTCACGATACTTTAGACCGCAGTGGAAACGCAGACAGTAGCAGATCTGGGGGGAAAAAAGTTCCTGTAAAAAAAGTTCCTGGTACAAATTGTTCCGGGTAATTTCGGTGGAAACGGGGCTGTTGATTTCAAATCACCAAAACAAACACGCCCCTATTTTGATAGCTCCGCCCCACACATACACAACCCAGGCAACGACTATGGGGGAATCTGCTGTGCCGGCCGGCCGAGGGTATGATGTCATCAATAAGTGAAAGCAATGTGTGTTACTATGGTAATCCAGGTCGAATGTTCAATGAAAAAGTCAAAAATCCCAAAAACACAAACACAGTTCTCATGAACAACTCGACAGCACGAGCATGACAGTCCAACTAACCAACATATTACAATTATGACCAGATTAGAGGACTATATTGATCAAAGAGGAACCAAAGGAAACAAACATACACTCACCTAAAGGATTATTAGGAACACACACTAATACTGTGTTTGACCCCTTTCACCTTCAGAACTGCCTTAATTCTACGTGGCATTGATTCAACAAGCTGCTGAAAGCATTCTTTAGAAATGTTGGCCCATATTGATAGGAGAGCATCTTGCAGTTGATGGAGATTTGTGGGATGCACATCCAGGGCACGAAGCTCCCGTTCCACCACATCCCAAAGATGCTCTATTGGGTTGAGATCTGGTGACTGTGGGGGCCATTTTAGTCCAGTGAACTCATTGTCATGTTCAAGAAACCAATTTGAAATGATTGGAGCTTTGTGACGGTGCATTATCCTGCTGGAAGTAGCCATCAGAGGATGGGGACATGGTGGTCATAAAGGGATGGACATGGGCAGAAACAATGCTCAGGTAGGCCGTGGCATTTAAACCATGCCCAATTGGCACTAAGGGGCCTAAAGTGTGCCAAGAAAACATCCCCCACACCATTACACCACCACCACCAGCCTGCACAGTGGAAACAAGGCATGATGGATCCATGTTCTCATTCTGTTTACGCCAAATTCTGACTCTACCATCTGAATGTCTCAACAGAAATCCAGACTCATCAGACCAGGCAACATTTTTCCAGTCTTCAACTGTCCAATTTTGGTGAGCTGGTGCAAATTGTCGCCTCTTTTTCCTATTTGTAGTGGAGATGAGTGGTACCCGGTGGGGTCTTCTGCTGTTGTAGCCCATCCGCCTCAAGGTTGTGCGTGTTGTGGCTTCACAAATGCTTTGCTGCATACCTCGGTTGTAACGAGTGGTTATTTCAGTCAAAGTTGCTCTTCTATCAGCTTGAATCAGTCGGCCCATTCTCCTCTGACCTCTAGCATCAACAAGGCATTTTCTCCCACAGGACTGCCGCATACTGGATGATTTTCCCTTTTCACACCATTCTTTGTAAACCCTAGAAATGGTTGTGTGTGAAAATCCCAGTAACTGAGCAGATTGTGAAATACTCAGACCGGCCCGTCTGGCACCAACAACCATGCCACGCTCAAAATGTCTTAAATCTCCTTTCTTTCCCATTCCGACATTCAGTGTGGAGTTCAGGAGATTGTCTTGACCAGGACCACACCCCTAAATGCATTGAAGCAACTGCCATGTGATTGGTTGATTAGATAATTGCATTAATGAGAAATTGAACAGGTGTTCCTAATAATCCTTTAGGTCAGTGTATATTAGAAGTTTATTATCTCACTATTCGGACACACTTTGGGAGCTGACGTGGTTTAATGTTATCCGGTGTGGAAATGAACGGGTCTTTATCATCGCTGAAGTGATATGATCGCAAGCAAACATGACACACGAGCATACTCAAGTAAAAGCCGGCATGTATTAGTTCTGTGAAACTAAACAAAAGCAATGTTACTCACCTCTGGAGAAGAAATAAAACGACGCTCGCTCCTTGAGTTCTGGAGAGCTGATCGTGAGCCTTCTCTTGTTCCACATCTTCCACATCTCTCTCTTTCTGCCATCTCTCTTTCTGTCGTCTCGGCTAATGTCCGTCCTGTGTCGTGTGTCTTGAATAATGACGTGCACTGAGCCCTCTCTTCTCCCCGTCATTAGTAGACACGCCCCTTACTGCTGATTGGCTATCAGCTTGTTTAGCATTTTTTAAATACCACTTACCCCACCTTTAGCACACCTGAAACTGCAAATAACAGAATTACATGAAAATATTGTTGGACCAGGTTGAAACTGAAATCTGCCGGAAGGTAAACCTCCAAGAGCACGATTGGCTAACCTTAAACTATACACTGACAATGGCACTAATATTTAACTCCCCGTTTGTTGAATCTTATCATTAATTCACATGTGAGAAACAAAAGCATGCTCATGTCCATATAAAGAAATGAATGGAGATCTGAAGGAAAAATGCCTTCATTCAGGTAAAATTGAATTGGTTCATCATCATTGGATTGATGGGTTTGTTTGAATATATGTGACAGCAAATGAAACTTTGAGAGGTGCAGCGGAGAGGGAAATGATCAGTGATTAATGAATTAAATTTCAGTCTTTTCCTCGCACAAAGCATCAAATGACTTCAGAAGACTTAGGATATAGGGCTTATTGTCATTAATGGAACTATATTGACATTTCATTATATGGAAAAGAGCAGCTCAGATATTGTGTCTAACATCTCTTATTGTGTTTCACGAAAGACATCAGGTTTGAAATGTCATTCCAGTATTTTAAAACAGTTCAAATATAATGCACACAGGTGAGGCGTGTCTTACGTACTTTGGACAGTGGACAGAAGTTCAGCCTGAAATTAACCCGAAAGCAATGGAAGAGATGTACTGTGCCCCAGGTGAGATATGTTAATTGTTTTTTCACAATCACATCAAACTGCAGCATTTCTGTTCTCTTGAGATGTAATATCTGCTTTTTTTGGACTAATTTTGCTGTAGAAATTGGAGGTGTGTTGAAAATCACAGAGGCGTGTGATTGGTGGAGTCTTGGGGCTTTATTATATGAGCTTCTCACCGGCATGGTAAGCAAAGTCCTTTTTATCTTCTGGTTTAAAAATGAAGAATTCAGACTAAGCCAAGGATGGGTCAAGTTGTTGGATGAGACGCCTTTACTATGTATTTGTTAGAGAAAGTCAAATGTGTCTGTGTATAGAGGTAGTTATTCAGGCTGTTGAGGTATTTTTGCGGTCGCCTTTGAACAAAATCTACTACATCAGTTATATGGCATTTCAAAACATAACCTTAGTTACTCACATAACTCTGGTTTCCTGGTGTAAAGAGTACCTGAAAACCATACTTGAGTAAAAGTACAGGTTCCTCACAGTGAAAATGACTCCATTACAAGTCACCAATCCCAATACGACTTGAGTAAAAGGATTTTAACAGTACTTCAGTATTTTACTCATACTAAATATAGGCTCAACCATGCACTAGTGCTCGACACCTGAGAGACATACCAGTGAAAATAAGAAACTATTGATTTGTAAGATGAGAAATCATAAAACTGAACACCTCAACATTGCAATAAATCAACAGCCTCTTAAACGTCTACAAACTCTCAAGTCTCAGTTCAGCTCAAGTGCACAAAAAGGCCATGAGTAAACCAATATCCTTCAGAAAGGTCTCGTCAATGTAGCGGATAAATACAATAATGTTAAGTCAAATGAACTGCACTGGATGTGCTGGCTTCATCAGTGGCTGCAGTCATGAACTCATCTCATAAATCACACCTGCGATTCATCAACTCCTGCTAATGCACTCGCGTTCATGGAAAGTCGCCTTGTTGACATGTTTGGGGGAGTAAAGGTAAAACGCTCAAGATAAAGTACCTTCAATGCGCTTAGATGGCGATATCGCTTCTTTGTAGCAGAACTGCTGCAGAAGAAATTAGGTGCCATGCAAAATGTAATGAGCATTAGGGGAGAGCGGGGCACAACCTAACGCTTTTTCACTTTCTCAGTTTGTGTAAATCCACTTGGGGTTCAGAGTATTTATTGTTTCCCACATTAATGTCACACATGTCTAGTACAATTATGTGGTTTTGTTTCATTAATACAGTGTATACTTTTTTCTTGATTTTCCCCCGAAAGAATGGAAGTGAAATGTGACAACATGCCCCATAGGTGGAGTACATTATACCATGACCAAATAACAGCTTAAAATATTATCTGATATAATCAAAAAAATATACAAGACAAACTAAAATATTTTGTCAACAAAATACAATTTTTAACTTTTTAAAATAAAATAATGGCATTTTTTAATCATTAAAAATATAAGCATTTTTGAGTTTGACTACAAACACATCGCTAAATACAGCTATACAGCAAAGTTCAAAACATATTAATAATGAATAATTTCTGAATATTAACTCTCAGTCATTATTCACCCTTTTCTCATGGTTTCTCAAAATAATTCATAAAAGTGTAGAATATAATGGCATATTTCCAATAGGGGCTGATTGTAACGCAGTGTTAACACACACACACCATCTGCACAACTGGGATTAATCGCGGCTCGTGTGTTAGATCAGCATTAAAGAACATCTCAACTATTAAATAACAGATATAATATTACAATAATATCGGATTTGTCTTATTTTAAATAAACACAAAAAACAGAGATGAAAACTAAACTTAAGTAAGAAATGTACTTTTGCTATGGTTAAATAAATGTTCAGTGATATCTTCCAGAGATTTTTAAATTTTGGCGCTATTTTTTTCTCTAAATAATGTTGATATGGCAACTAGTAAATACACTAAGTTTCGTCATTCTGGGTTAAAACATGCGTGTTACATCTAACCCTGCGTTAGGTTGTGCCCCGCTCTCTCTCCTACTCAACACAGATGTATTGGAGTAAAAAGTACATTTAGGCCCCATTTACGCTGCATGGTTCAAGTGACCCAATTCTGATTTTTCCCTCTTATGTGGCTCAGACATGTGAACGTTTAACTGCGTTCACGCCACCGCCGGCAAGAGCGTCAAAATTCGCTCTGGCCGCCCTGACATCGACGCTGTAGAAAGATTCATGGACGCGCTGACGCTCTGACGTAGATCGAATGCTTCAAATTTTATGTAAAGGGTCCAAAGCAAACAATCATGTTGATCGGCATTTGTGCTGACTGACCACCACATTTATAGTTACATGTTTGCTAACGAAATAAACCAATTAAAGCCTTTTGTGTGGTTAAATGCTAGTCTAATTTCAACATGCAGTTTATATGAGATGTTTGCTAGCCGTGGTCTTTAACATTAAAGGGTTAGTCCACCCAAAAATGTAAATTCTGTCATTAATGACTGAGCCTCATGTGGTTGGACACCCGTCAGACCTCCGTTCATCTTCAGACACAAATGAAGATATTTTAGTGTAAAGCTGATGCTCTGAAAGGCCTCCATTGGCTCAACTTTACACTCTCAAGACCCTTAAAAGACACTAAAGACTAAAGTTACAAAGTCCATCTCACTACAGCGGCTCTACAATAACTTTATGAATCGGCGACAATAGTTTCTGTGCGCAAAAAAACCCTAAATAACGACTTATATAGTGATGACGATTTCAAAACGGCCTCATGAAGCTTCGAAGCGTTATGAATCAGTGAGTCGATTCAGCAGTTTGAATCGCCAAATTTCAGCAGTTTGACGGTTTGACACGCGATCCGAATCATGAATCGACTCACTGATTCATAACACTTCGAAGCTTCATGAGGCCGTGTTTTGAAATCGTCATCACTATATAAGTCGTTATTTAGGGTTTTTTTGCGCACAGAAACTATTGTCGCCGATTCATAAAGTTATTGTAGAGCCGCTGTAGTGAGATGGACTTTGTAACGACGTCTTTAGTGTCTTTTAAGGGTCTTGAGAGTGTAAAGTTGAGCCAATGGAGGCCTTTCAGAGCATCAGATTTACACTAAAATATCTTCATTTGTGTCTGAAGATGAACGGAGGTCTGACGGGTGTCCAACCACATGAGGCTCAGTCATTAATGACACAATTTACATTTTTGGGTGAACTAACCCTTTAATGTGTGTGCAGCCCACATTGCAGTAACTGTCCTGGCTGAAGTGCAGCATTAATGCCATTGGTCAAACCGGTGTTGTTTTGAGAAAATGAATTGCATTCCCGCTGAAAAACAAGCATTCTAGACTGAAAATGTTGCCTATAAATAATGTCGCGCGCCTTCTTATCAAATCCGCCACCGCAATGATCAACCTCTCCTCTATTTTGCTTGGAAATGGATGTGGTCGGAACCAAAGTTTACAGCACAGCATTCTCTGGGATCCTCTTAAAGCGATAGTTCACCCAAAAATGAAAATTAGCCCATGATTTACTCTCCCTCAAGTCATCCGAGGTGTATGACATTCTTCTTTCAGACTAATAAAATCTGAGTTATATTACAAAAGTCCAGGCCAATCCAAGCTTTAGAATTGGATTCATAGTTGCTCTTTTTTTTTGAAGTCCATAAAAAGTGCATCTGTGCGTCATATAACTGCTCCAGCAGCTCTGGGGTGTTAATAAAGGCCTTCTGAAGCGAATCGACGCGTTTGTGTAAGAAAAATATCCATATTTAAAACTTTATCAAGTAAACTTTCGGCCTTCCCTGTTCAATTTCTGGATAAAGTGTGTAAAGTTCGCCTGCGGATGGAAAGACTAACGCTCAGCTCCGCTCGTCATGACGTCACACACACATCTGGAGTTTCACTTTCAACATTCAACACTTTTACACGGAAGGCGGAGGCCGAAAGTTTACTTGATAAAGTTTTAAATATGGATATTTTTCTTCCACAAACGCATGGATTCGCTTCAGAAGGCCTTTATTAACACCCCAGAGCCGCTGGAGCAGTTATATGACGCACAGATGCACTTTTTATGGACTTCAAAAACAGAGCAACTATGAATCAAATTCTAATGCTTGGATTAGCCTGGACTTTTGTAATATAACTCAGATTTTATTCGTCTGAAAGAAGAATGTCATACACCGAGGATGACTTGAGGGTGAGTAAATCATGGGCTAATTTTCATTTTTGGGTGAACTATCCCTTTAAGTAGAGCACTTCTAAATTCTGATTGGTTGCCGCTGAACCGTGTCATAGCTCATTACCATAAAGTTGAGCTGATTTCAACTCCCCTCGACACCCAAATCGTCCGCTCACGCTGCGGCTCCCATTGAAAATGAATGACTTCCGGCCACTTTGACGGTGTGAACGCACAGTAAGCAGGAAAAACGGAAAAACCTCTGATCGGATTCAGGCCTCACTCATTACTGGTAATAAATCCGATATGATTCTGATAAGTGCATTTGCGTCTGCCATGTAAGCAAATCGGATATTCCCCAGTAAATGCGATGTCGTATGTCATTGAAAAAGGGACGGAGGTGAATGACCTCACATGACACTAATGGCTCGCCGCCTTGCGAGAGCAATGTTTTGCTGAATAATTGAATAATTATTGAATAATCATCTCGTCTACATCCATTGCATATCGTGCCGTTTTACTTCCTTTTCCGGGTCAGAATCTTGGGCTGCTTCGCCAGTGTATAGTGTAAATGCAAATATCGGATACGGGTCGCTTTTAAAAGATGAGAAATGGGAATTGTGCATCAAGACCTGCAGTGTAAATGCGGCCTTGCTTGTTCAAACATGTAGTCAAGTACAGAGTAAAAGTTGCTAATATCTTGATACTCAGTACAGTTAAGTCCGTGGAAAAGTCTAGAGAAAAAAACATGAAAAAATGTAAATAAATAAATAAATAAGATTAAAATTAATAAATGA
Source organism: Gobio occitaniae (assembly GCA_033150135.1). Taxonomy (NCBI): domain Eukaryota; kingdom Metazoa; phylum Chordata; class Actinopteri; order Cypriniformes; family Gobionidae; genus Gobio; species Gobio occitaniae. The sequence goes on from JARQWZ010001552.1 coordinate 247,208, forward strand.
GTGATTTAATGTTAAATTAACATACAAAACATGCACAAAAATAAATAATTATATAAATACATTTGCTTAATTTCTTATTTATAAATTTGATTAAAAAAGTGTGGAGAAAAGTAAGTATAAAATTGAGTAAATAAATGAGATTAAAATAAATAAATAAATGATTGAATGGTAAATTAACATATGATAAAATATAAATAAATAAATGAGATTACATTAAATATATGTGGAAAAGCCAGTAAAAATGTGAATATAAAAATAACAAAATTATTAAAAAACACACACGTGTATATAAATGTTTTTTCTCTAAAAGTTTGCGGTAAAAAGTAGTGAAATTTGGCACACTGATAGAGGACCGTCTGAGCTGTACCATAGCGAGTCTCTAACTCAATCCCTCTAGCGCCACCATCAGTCCAGATTTTCACTAATGTTTATGCTAATAACTTTTGAACCCTAAGGGCTAGAAACAAAATTATCTTTCCTTTGATTCATTGGCTCAAGACGATTCAACCTATGACGTCAAATTTTCCCGCCATTTTGAATTAACCGGAAAACCTATTTTTTCAAACTCCTCCTAGGCCGTTGCTCCGATTTTCACGAAAATTGAACCAGATCATCGTCAGACGATGCAGACAAAAAGTTATGGAATTCAAGCTGATTTCTCAAACCACTTTTGATAAACGCGCGAACAAATTTCACGTAGAGCTTGCAAAAATAGACATAAGGCTGTATCTCCACAACGCTTTATCGTATTCAGACCAAACTTGGTACATGTGATCATAATCATGACCTGAGGCGGCATGCAGCGTTTCAGCACAGCACCACCTACTGGTCCGGAGATACGACATTTTTTATTTTTGCTTATAACTTCTGAACCGTTTGTCCAAAAATCATAATATTTCAGTGGTCTCGTTAGATTCAGGACGATATGCCGAGTCGTCTGATATCCAATTTGACCATGTCGGCCATTATGAATGATGTGCTAAAATGCTGTATTTTATGAACACATGAACGGATTGTTACGAAACTCGTATGGGTCATCAGCACGAATCCCTGAAGGAGCCAGAGAAGTTTAGAAACAGCGCCACCTAGTGGGTAATTCTTTTTTTTCAAACGCTTATAACTTTAGGTCTGATTAACTTATTTTCATGGGAGTCACTTTTTTCGTCTCCTGAATCCTCGCCGAGTCCAACGATACCAGACTTGCCAGGTTTGGGCGTATGGTTTGTGCAGCGTTGTAATTTAGCGCTTATAAAACGTTAGCTGATATCTTCGAAACCGCTAGTCCGATCGAGACGAAACCAGCGTCAGAAGTTCAGAAACATAGGTTGATAGCTAAACACTAATGCCCAAATTTCAAAATATTGATAGTAAGGGGCAGTAAAATCCAATCAAAGTCAGGTGTCAGTCATTTTTTTTACGTGTTTTTCCATATAAATGTCTATAACTCCAAAAACGAAATTATATTTTCACCAAAATTGACACACACATGTATGGGCTCACTCTGAGGACACACAAAAAAAGGTAGGATTGTGCCTCTTGGTGGCGCTATAATAGAACAAAACATGAAATTCAATTCTACAATGCAGTTTTCAACCTTTTTGCCGAAAATCATTGTAAAATGTGTTTAATTGATCATTGCTGCCGTTGATCTGACACTGATCAGCCGTTTTGGCATGTCTTGTCTTCTTCTTTGCGCTTGGTAATGGCGGTTTGCAGATATATTTCTCCTTGGTGTAGAATGTGTTGAGACTGTGGTTTAATCTGCTGAACTGTGTTTCTCTGCAGCCGCTGTGGCAGTGCCACCCTACAGGCGTTCACCCTCACACTCCGCTCCATATCCCAGAGTTCCTCAGCACTGCAGCCGCCTCGCTCCTCACTGAGGTAACACACACTGAGTGTGAGAGCAGCTCATTCTGCTGACGGCGTCGCGCTTTTCTAAATCTCGTTCTTTTTAGGAGACTCGATCAAACCAGCTATGTTTCCATCCAAAAATGTGTGCACAAAATTGTCATATTGCATAAATCATTTGCAAATAAATGCAGTGTTTCCATCCCATGTGTTCAAGAGCACAAAATGGAAACTTCCTGGAAAATTTGCGCATAATATCTGTATTTAAAAATGAAAGTCGCTACAATCGGGGAACCCACTGTGGCTTTTTCCCCATACATTGAGATGCTCTGCGACGTGATTGGTCCGCTGGTTAGTCCAATCACATCCTCTCCTGAGGCAAAGTCATGTTAGTTTAGAGCAGGGGTGTCCAAACTTTTTTTAAAGGGGGCCGGATTCGATGTTGTGGACACACCCGTGGGCCGGGCCCTTTTCTATTATATATATATATATATATGAATATGACATGTTTTGTTTCTTGGAAACATGACAGATTTGACAAAAGCTTGAGCTGACAGTAGAATAGCTTGAGATAGGTCACCTTCATCAACCAAAAAGTTAGAACTCTATTCTTATTTATATTTAATAAGTGCTCTATTGAGATCACCACAGGTAAAACCACACTACAAAAAATACTTTTGTCTTTTTTCCAGTCCAAATATCTAAAAACTCTTAAATCAAGATGCTCTTTCTAACGAAAATTACATGTTTTTCTTGATTCCTGGTGGAAAAAGTCAAACAAACATTGCTTGAAACAAACTAAATTATTGGCCAATGGATTTGAAAAATAATCTTGTTTCTGTTTGGGACACAATAAACAAGATTCCAAACAGAAACATTGTTTTTCTGACCCCATTGGCAGATATATTTGCTTGTTTTAACCAAAAACTCACTTCAATTTCATTTTATTTTCCAGAAAACAAGAAAAAATATCTAATGTCATTTAACTTATCTAGTAAATGCATCTTGATTTAAGAATTTAGATATATTTATAGTAGAAACAAGACAAAAAATTCTAAATGACAGGATTTTTTGCAGTGCACACATGGCTAGAAGTTTAAAAAATATATATATTTCTATATCTAGAATGGCTTTATGGTATTTAGTCTATAAACATATGAATACAAATGCACAAAACTGCAAGTTTATGACAAAAATAGTCTGCAATTTGGCCTTTATTACTCATTTAATACATGTCTACATTACAAATTCAATATAATTAGATATTAACCTAAATTTCTGACAAATTACCATGGTTACAGGTAGTGTTACCATGGTTACGGTCAGTGTTACCATGGTTACAGGTAGTGTTACCATGGTTACGGTCAGTGTTACCATGGTTATGGGCAGTGTTACTATGTTTACAGGTAGTGTTACCATGGTTACAGGTAGTGTTACCACGGTTACGGTCAGTGTTACCATGGTTATGGTCAGTGTTACTATGTTTACAGGTAGTGTTACCACGGTTACGGTCAGTGTTACCATGGTTATGGTCAGTGTTACTATGTTTACAGGTAGTGTTACCATGGTTACAGGTAGTGTTACCATGGTTACGGTCAGTGTTACCATGGTTATGGTCAGTGTTACTATGTTTACAGGTAGTGTTACCATGGTTACAGGTAGTGTTACCACGGTTACGGTCAGTGTTACCACGGTTACAGGTAGTGTTACCATGGTTACGGTCAGTGTTACCATGGTTACAGGTAGTGTTACCGCAGTAAACCCATGATAAATGTTGGTGAATTGTTGTTTGTAAAGTATTTGAACTGAATGGGCTGATTTGCAGGTTAGTGTTGTTGATTAAGTCAGCGCTGTTTAACTGGATTTAAATTAAATCAAATCACAGAGAGATTCGCAGCTGGTACCGGAGACCTCAGCGCCGAACTCGAGCACTTCTCATTGGCTGTTTAGTGGTCATGTGATCGAGACACTCAGCAGGTAAACACATTTGTTCAGAGTCAGAGCTCGCGAGTTGTAGCGTTGTTTCCTTCCGCTTTTGCCGCTGTTTCCCTGGCCTAAAGTCTAGTACCGCCATCTTGTGTTGACATTGTGAAACTGCAGGATTTGTAAATGATCCGAGGCGGGCCACATATAATATATTTTAATAGACACACAGCGGGCCGTTTGAAATTCATCCCTGGGCCACGTTTGGCCCACAGGCCGGACTTTGGACACCCCTGATTTAGAGGGATTTATCCGTTAAATGTGTTTCCATCATAGTTTATAAGTCTTCTTATCGGATAAAATTGAGCACATATAGTTTTTAAGCATAAGAGTCACAATCTGGCTCTTGTCAAACTCGCTCAAATCCTTACGCTTGTCCATTTTTTCTTCTTCTAACACATCAACTCTGAGGACAAAATGTTCACTTGCTGCCGAATATATCCAGTGATGAAGAGATCATCATCAGTGTTGGGGAAAGTTACTTTGAAAAGTAATGCATTGCAATATTGCGTTACTCCCTTAAAAAGTAACTAATTGAGTTACTTAGTTACTTTTTAAGAAAAGTAATGCGTTACGTTAATTTTGTGTTACTTTTTCTCTCCTGGGCTGGGCTTGTTTTTTTTTTATAAGAAAAAAGTTCTATTTTTGTGCAAATGTAAAGACCTCTTCATACCAAAATGAGGCTGAGGTAAAAATACTAATTTCCGCATGAACACTAGAGGGCGCAGCTCTGGATAATGGAGAATAGGACGCAGGAGAAAAAAGTTTACCAATAAAAACAAAAAATCTTGTAATTTTTGCTCATGGTTTAACTGAATCATCAAAGGTCAGTAGCAAGACATTGGTCAATAAAGGTAGATTTAAATGCATACAAATATTTGTTTTATTTAACATTTAATTATTGGAGGTTCTGATTTAGCATTTGACTGATTTTATTCATTTTGAGGAGGACAGAATCTTTATGCAATTGACCCTTTTCACATTTCCGGGTTTCTCAGAGCGGAAGTCGTCATAGTTGGGTTAAATATTACAGCTGTGAATGAGAGAATACATTCAATATTTTTCTGTGTGCCCATTTGCTCACATAGCAAAAGGAAAACGCCACAATATTGATTTCACAACTTTCAAAAAGAGGGAAAAATAGAGTGAGATTAATAACGGCAGTCAAAAGAGATAAAGATGTACATTTTTACCATCACTCCCAAAGACGCGGTTACTAACAGCAGCGATAACTTTTTTATTGTATTTTGATGCAAAAGTAATAAAATACAAAGTATTAGTGTTATGAATGTACATATATTTAAAAAAAAATGAATACAAAAAACGTAGCAGGATTTACGATATTGATGAGCGTTAAAACGCGTCATCACAGTCTGTGAAAAGGGTCAAGTGAGATGAATAAATGCTCACATTTAGTCCAGAACTACAGTAACCATCATGTTCACACACACACACACACCTCTGCACTAACTCTCGATTTCTCTCAACTCTTACTTTTTTGAGAAAGTAACTCAGATATTTAGTTGTAAATTTGAAAAGTAATGCGTTACTTTACTAGTTACTTGGAAAAGTAATCTGATTACGTAACTCAAGATAGTTGTGATGCGTTTCCCCCAACACTGCTCATCAGTGCTATTCACCGGTCATAATGTTATGCCTGATTGGTGTATATACATAAATATGTCTTAAAACGCACATGGATGTTGTCAGACGTTGACCCGTGTTCTCCTCATGTTCCCGCAGCTGCTCCAGTATGATCCGTGTTACCGGCTGGGATCAGGAGGAGGCGGAGTCAGTGACATCAAGTGCCACCCCTTCTTCTCCTCCATCCCCTGGCTCTCACTGACGCCCTAGTGCCTTCACCCTCATCAGTGTACACTGGACAGGGCACTTCCCTTCAAAACCATCTGAAGCTCTGGAGCCCAGCTCTGATCTGGAGGATTGATGGACTTCACCTCCATCTGGTGGCAGCCGGAGTCACTGCACCACAGCAGCAGCGAAAGACATACAAGAGGAAAACATCATGCTTTTGGAAATCATTATTATTATCAGTCATATTTAAGAGATGAAAAGTCAAAATTATGCCAGTCATCATTATGAGGTGAAAATTAGAGTCATAATTAGGACAAAAGAGAAATAAAAACACAAGCCGACTGATTTCAAGCTGAAAATCTGACATAAAAAGTCATAAATATTATATGAAAAGTAAATTTATGACTTAAATTCATAATTATGACAATCATACTATGACGACTTGAAGTAGAAATTCTGACAAATAAAATTCTGACACTAAATTATAATTTCGACTGTCGTAATTTTTTACTTTCATAATTATGGCTTAGTAAATTTTGACATGTCTATGAGTTTTTATATCATTTATATCATTTATCATATATCAATTATGACACAAAGTCAAAATGATGACACTGATGTTTAAGACATTTGACATATTTAAGAAATTAAAATCTAAATTAAGAACCCCCCCTCCCTAACTGACATATGAAGATGACATTGACTGAAATTATGTCAAAATTATGACATACTAAGTCATATTTAATAGATGAAAAGTTGAAATTATGACAGTCATTCATTATGAGGTGAAAATTAAGAGTCATAATTAGGACAAAAGAGAATGAAAAAAAAACAAGTTGACATCAAATCTGACATAAAGTCATAATTATAAGATGAAAAGTAAATATATGACTTAAAGTCATAATTATGACAATCATACTATGACGACATTATGACTTGAAGTAGAAATTCTGACAAATAAAAAAATTATGACACTAAATTAAAATTATAACATTCATAATTTCGACTATCATAATTTTTAACTTTCATAATTATGGCTTTGTAAATTTGTACATGTCTATATCATAATTATGACACAAAGTCAAAATGATGACTAAGACATTTGACATATTTAAGAAATGAAAATCAAAATTAAGAACACCCCCCCCCTCCCTAATTGACATACGAAGATGACATTGACTGAAATTATGTCAAAATTATGACATACTAAGTCATATTTAATAGATGAAAAGTTGCAATTATGATACCCATAACTATGATACGATTTAAAAAGTCATAATTATGCAAAAATCACAGATTTAAGGTGGAAATTCTGACATAAAAAGTCAACATTATGATACAATTCTTAATTATGAAAGTCTAAATGATGAAATATTAAGTCAAAACTATAACTCACCATAATTTCAACTATCATCATTTTTAACTTTTTTTTAAATGATGGTTTATTGTGTTAATATTGACTTGTGTCATTATAACTTTATATTTTATAATTATGAGATGAAGTCTAAATTATGACAATATTCACATTTAATAGATGACAGTCATAATTATGAGATGAAAAGTAGAACTATGATTTGAAGTCATTATGACAAAAATACTGTCGACATTATGACAGTAGAAATTCTGTCAAAGTCAAAATGTCAATTCAGATTTAAGTCATAATTATGATATAAAAAGTCTAAATTATATACTAAAACTAAATTATAACAGTAGTTTTATCATAATTTTTTACTTTCATAATTATATCTTAGGTCAGTTCTGACTTTATATATAATAATTATGAGATAAAGTCTAAATTATGATATACTAAGTCATATTTAATAGATGACAGTCATAATTATGAGATGAAGAGTAGAACTATGATTTAAAGTCTTTTAATTATTGATCATTAATCTCATAATTATAAGATTAATAATCCTGACATTAATCCAGGCTTAATCTAAACCCTGTCTGCGGAACCAGACCTGTGTCTCATAATTATGATATTAATAATCCTGACATTAATCCTGGCTAAATCTAAACCCTGTCTGTGGAACCAGACTTGTGTGTCATAATTATGATATTAATAATCCTGAGATTAATCTAAACCCTGTCTGTGGAACCAGACCTGTGTGTCATAATTATGATATTAATAATCCTGAGATTAATCTAAACCCTGTCTGTGGAACCAGACCTGTGTGTCATAATTATGAGATTAATAATCCTGACATTAATCCTGGTTTAATCTAAACCCTGTCTGCGGAACCAGACCTGTGTGTCATAATTATGATATGAATAATCCTGAGATTAATCTAAACCCTGTCTGTGGAAACAGACCTGTGTGTCATAATTATGAGATTAATAATCCAGAGATGAATCCTGGTTTAATCTAAACCCTGTCTGTGGAACCAGACCTGTGTGTCATAATTATGAGATGAATAATCCTGACATTAATCCTGGTTTAATCTAAACCCTGTCTGCGGAGCCAGACCTGTGTGTCATAATTATGAGATTAATAATCCTGACATCAATCCAGGCTTAATCTAATTCCTGTCTGTGGAACCAGACCTGTGTCTCATAATTATGAGATGAATAATCCTGACATTAATCCAGGCTTAATCTAAACCCTGTTTGTGGAACCAGACCTGTGTGTCATAATTATGAGATGAATAATCCTGACATCAATCCAGGTTTAATCTAATTCCTGTCTGTGGAACCAGACCTGTGTCTCATAATTATGATATGAATAATCCTGAGATTAATCTAAACCCTGTCTGTGGAACCAGACCTGTGTCTCATAATTATGAGATGAATAATCCTGACATTAATCCAGGCTTAATCTAAACCCTGTCTGTGGAACCAGACCTGTGTCTCATAATTATGAGATGAATAATCCTGACATTAATCCAGGCTTAATCTAAACCCTGTTTGTGGAACCAGACCTGTGTGTCATAATTATGAGATGAATAATCCTGACATTAATCCAGGCTTAATCTAAACCCTGTTTGTGGAACCAGACCTGTGTCTCATAATTTTGAGATTAATAATCCTGACATTAATCCAGGCTTAATCTAATTCCTGTCTGTGGAACCAGACCTGTGTCTCATAATTATGATATGAATAATCCTGAGCTTAATCTAAACCCTGTCTGTGGAAACAGACCTGTGTGTCATAATTATGATATTAATAATCCTGAGATTAATCCAGGCTTAATCTAAACCCTGTCTGTGGAACCAGAGCTGTCTCATAATTATGAGATTAATAATCCTGACATTAATCCAGGCTTAATCTAAACCCTGTCTGTGGAACCAGACCTGTGTGTCATAATTATGAGATGAATAATCCTGACATTAATCCAGGCTTAATCTAAACCCTGTCTGTGGAACCAGACCTGTGTCTCATAATTATGAGATTAATAATCCTGAGATTAATCCTGTCTTAATCTAAACCCTGTCTGTGGAACCAGACCTGTGTCTCATAATTATGAGATTAATAATCCTGACATTAATCCTGGTTTAATCTAAACCCTGTCTGCGGAACCAGACCTGTGTCTCATAATTATGAGATTAATAATCCTGACATTAATCCTGGTTTAATCTAAACCCTGTCTGCGGAACCAGACCTGTGTCTCATAATTATGAGATTAATAATCCTGACATTAATCCAGGCTTAATTTAAACCCTGTCTGTGGAACCAGACCTGTGTGTCATAATTATGAGATGAATAATCCTGACATTAATCCAGGCTTAATCTAAACCCTGTCTGTGGAACCAGACCTGTGTCTCATAATTTTGAGATTAATAATCCTGACATTAATCCAGGCTTAATCTAATTCCTGTCTGTGGAACCAGACCTGTGTCTCATAATTATGATATGAATAATCCTGAGCTTAATCTAAACCCTGTCTGTGGAAACAGACCTGTGTGTCATAATTATGATATTAATAATCCTGAGATTAATCCAGGCTTAATCTAAACCCTGTCTGTGGAAACAGACCTGTGTGTCATAATTATGAGATGAATAATCCTGACATTAATCCAGGCTTAATCTAAACCCTGTCTGTGGAACCAGACCTGTGTCTCATAATTATGAGATTAATAATCCTGAGATTAATCCTGTCTTAATCTAAACCCTGTCTGTGGAACCAGACCTGTGTCTCATAATTATGAGATTAATAATCCTGAGATTAATCCTGTCTTAATCTAAACCCTGTCTGTGGAACCAGACCTGTGTCTCATAATTATGAGATTAATAATCCTGAGATTAATCCTGTCTTAATCTAAACCCTGTCTGTGGAACCAGACCTGTGTCTCATAATTATGACTTTTATCAAGATTTTCCAAAGCATGAGTTTTTTCTTTATATGACAGAAATGTGTTTGCATTGAATTGAGCTGAAATATCACACACTCCTCACAGAATGTGTGAGCGGGGCATCAGGGGCATTGCAACACTCGCTGTTGTGCAGATGAAATGCAATATTACTGAACAGCAAACGTGTCATCATGTGCTCCGCCCTCTCCATTCACTCTGATGGTCTTCTCTTGATCTGACGTGACTGCAGTGAATTAAAGCACTCATTTCTTACTGTTGGACAATCATTTCTCAGAACCTTTTCATTAATGTTGTAAGACCGAATGAATTCGCTCCAAAGATCGGTAATATTCTAGGGCTGTCAAAAGATTAATCGCGATTAATCGCATCCAAAATAAAAGTTTGTGTTTACATAATATATGTGTGTGTACTCTGTTAATTATTATTTATATATAAATACACACACAAGCATGTATATATTTAAGAAATATTTGCATGTATATACATTTATATAATATATATAAATATAAATGTTTTATATATAAAAATAATATTTTTTTCTTAAATATATACATGCTTGTGTGTGTATTTATATATAAATAATAATTAACAGAGTACACACACATATATTATGTAAACACAAACTTTTATTTTGGATGCGATTAATCTTTTGACAGCCCTAGAATATTCTTTATCTGACTCCATTTATCATAGTTGTTGAATTTAGAAGAGAATCCCAACTGGTTGTTTGGTCATTTATATTTGATAGTTAATCATACATTTAATCATTTCGTTTTAACCCTTTGTTGCAATTTTACCGTTCCATATTGGAGATAGTTAATAATTACAGATTCATTCAGAAAGGATCAAAATTTAACAATTTATTAACAATCAAGTAAATGTAAAATGTCAATTACATCATAGACAGAAATCTCTTTTAAAAGGAAACACAAATTCTAATTATGGTTACACTTAAAATAGTTTCAAATGGAAGTAAACTTAAACCCTTAACTGTACTCAGTAGGCCTATGCCTAGAATATTACCTGTGAGAGAGAGAGAGAGAGAGAGAGATAGAAAGAGAGAGAGAGAGAGAGAGAGAGAGAGAAAGAGAGAGAAAGAGAGAGAGAGAGAGAGAGAGAGCAGCTCTCTCTAGAGAAAGCAGAGTATCAAAAGAGCAAGAGCTACAGTTATCCTCTTCCCTGATGTCATCAAACTCAAATATGACTCATTTAAAACTGACCAATCAGACGAAACCGTGAGACGTTTGAAAGTAACCAATCAGACGAAACTTCTCCCACTGTACAAAAGGTGTGAAAAGCATTTGTCCGGCAAGACATTCTTTTGTCCTTAGAAACTCCAATTTTGTTATTTTCCACCTTACAATGTGACCTCTGAAATAATTTAAAACACGCATCAATAATCCCACGTTTGTGGAAGAGTAAAGCAGAGGCGTTTATGGTTTTTGAATGTTTTTAGGCGTGAGAATAACAAACCAAGTGACCACAAAGCATCTTTAGCATGTGACCAAACTCAGCGCTGCCGCCACATCCGGCCCTGCGCCTGAAGAAACGGACGAGACTCTGCACTGTAACTTACTTTCATATTCTCCAGAAGCCTTGTGTGCGTGTTCAACACGACCACAAACACACACACACACACACACACACACACACACACACACACACACACACACACACACACACACACACACACACACACACACACACACACACACACACACACACACACACAAGCTCAGAGGGGAAGCCTCATCTCAGTCTGCATGAGTCCTGTCTGGAGTCCCACTGCAGATCAGGCGTCTTTTGGGATCATTAATATACATAACAATAATATTAAAAAAGTTATTTTTTTGAACACGACCCCACATTAAGTGTTCTTTATAATGGTTTTAAAACACACTTAACGTGTTGTGTTCATACATAATAAACTTTATTTGTATGGTGTTTGATTATTTAATACCAGTAAGCCATATTCAGACGTGGAGTCATAAGGTGTTTTCATCATAGTCTGTGATTTTATTGCAGTCTGAATCCAGAATATCAGTGTTTTTCTCCCACCGGTCAAATTACAGACAGTTTTAGACAAACACAAAGGTTGTGTGGTGATTTAATTGCCGTCCGAATGAGTTTTCAACAATAAATCACTTCAGAATTCCCTGTTTTTATCCTTTTTGACCCCTGCAGAGCACCGTACGCTGTCATTAGGATGCATTTTTAACATCTAGACTCTTATTACTGAAATGCTGGCCAGTATTTAGAGCGATATATTTCATCACCGCTCAAAAGAGAAGCACATAAACATTTGAAATGGGCCGTTATTATTATATCTGTTAATACCCGCAGCATTATGAACACCTCATGTCAACAAGAGGCTGGATTCACTTATTCATTTCCATGTGGAATAAAATGCCATCCTTTATTTTGAGATAAAATATGAGACAGAAAACCATTTGAACTATAATGTGCGTCTGTATAGCTTCCAATTTTTAAACAGATTTAAATAATTCACTACTAATTAGGATATTACTTTCCTATTATTAAATTAAATATGCATTTATTCTTATTATTCCAAGTATATGACATTTTGTTTACAGCGAGTTTATCGGACGTCCCCGTCAGAAACAATTAGCGTCCGAAAAGAGCTTTAGCTGAGCCATGTTCAGAGTTATTCAGCGTTTTAAGTCATTTCTTAAGTAGCTACATCAAACTCTGGTATAAACCAAACGCTATTGGCTGTTTCAAAAAAGGGGAGGATCTTCTAACAGCTGGAGTCGTTTCAGGGGAAATCACGTTAACACGTTAAATAATTCTGTGTTTCACTGTACTTCAGTGGGACTTAAGGTTACACCTAAGGTTTCGTTTTTGTTTTTTTGTTGCGGCGTGTTAAAAACTGTCCGACCAATGAGATCGGAGCTTTAGTTGAAGAGCCTGGAGCTGCTGAAGTTACAGTAAAACACACTCAAGCACAAACGCTCTCGCCGAGCACACATTGATATTTAAGAAGACAATGAAGAGGAAGTAGACGAAGAAGAAGATGAAGAGGAAGTAGATGAAGAAGAAGATGAAGAGGAAGTAGACGAAGAAGAAGATGAAGAGGAAGTAGATGAAGAAGAAGATGAAGAGGAAGTAGACGAAGAAGAAGATGAAGAGGAAGTAGATGAAGAAGATGAAGAGGAAGTAGACGAAGAAGATGAAGAGGAAGTAAATGAAGAAGAAGATGAAGAGGAAGTAGACGAAGAAGAAGATGAAGAGGAAGTAGACGAAGAAGAAGATGAAGAGGAAGTAGACGAAGAAGAAGATGAAGAGGAAGTAGATGAAGAAGATGAAGAGGAAGTAGACGAAGAAGATGAAGAGGAAGTAAATGAAGAAGAAGATGAAGAGGAAGTAGATGAAGAAGAAGATGAAGAGGAAGTAGACGAAGAAGAAGATGAAGAGGAAGTAGATGAAGAAGAAGATGAAGAGGAAGTAGATGAAGAAGAAGATGAAGAGGAAGTAGATGAAGAAGAAGATGAAGAGGAAGTAGAAGATGAAGAGGAAGTAGAAGAAGATGAAGAGGAAGTAGACGAAGAAGAAGATGAAGAGGAAGAAGATGAAGAGGAAGTAGACGAAGAAGAAGATGAAGAGGAAGTAGATGAAGAAGAAGATGAAGAGGAAGTAGATAAAGAAGAAGATGAAGAGGAAGTAGATGAAGAAGAAGATGAAGAGGAAGTAGATGAAGAAGAAGATGAAGAGGAAGTAAATGAAGAAGAAGATGAAGAGGAAGTAGATGAAGAAGAAGATGAAGAGGAAGTAGACGAAGAAGAAGATGAAGAGGAAGTAGATGAAGAAGAAGATGAAGAGGAAGTAGATGAAGAAGAAGATGAAGAGGAAGTAGATGAAGAAGAAGATGAAGAGGAAGTAGAAGATGAAGAGGAAGTAGAAGAAGATGAAGAGGAAGTAGACGAAGAAGAAGAGGAAGAAGATGAAGAGGAAGTAGACGAAGAAGAAGATGAAGAGGAAGTAGATGAAGAAGAAGATGAAGAGGAAGTAGATAAAGAAGAAGATGAAGAGGAAGTAGATGAAGAAGAAGATGAAGAGGAAGAAGATGAAGAGGAAGTAGACGAAGAAGAAGATGAAGAGGAAGTAGAAGAAGATGAAGAGGAAGAAGATGAAGTAGACGAAGAAGAAGATGAAGAGGAAGTAGAAGAAGATGAAGAGGAAGTAGACGAAGAAGATGAAGAGGAAGTAGATGAAGAAGAAGAGGAAGAAGATGAAGTAGACGAAGAAGAAGATGAAGAGGAAGTAGAAGAAGATGAAGAGGAAGTAGACGAAGAAGATGAAGAGGAAGTAGATGAAGAAGAAGATGAAGAGGAAGTAGATGAAGAAGAAGAGGAAGAGGAAGTAGACGAAGAAGAAGATGAAGAGGAAGTAGAGGAAGAAGAAGATGAAGAGGAAGTAGATGAAGAAGAAGATGAAGAGGAAGTAGATGAAGAAGAAGATGAAGAGAAAGTAGACGAAGAAGAAGATGAAGAGGAAGTAGATGAAGAAGAAGATGAAGAGGAAGTAGACGAAGAAGAAGATGAAGAGGAAGAAGATGAAGAGGAAGTAGACGAAGAAGAAGATGAAGAGGAAGTAGACGAAGAAGAAGATGAAGAGGAAGTAGATGAAGAAGAAGATGAAGAGGAAGTAGACGAAGAAGAAGATGAAGAGGAAGTAGACGAAGATGAAGAGAAAGTAGACGAAGAAGAAGATGAAGAGGAAGTAGACGAAGATGAAGAGAAAGTAGACGAAGAAGAAGATGAAGAGGAAGTAGAACAAGAAGAAGATGAAGTAGATGAAGAAGAAGATGAAGAGGAAGTAGATGAAGAAGAAGATGAAGAGGAAGTAGACGAAGAAGAAGATGAAGAGGAAGTAAACGAAGAAGAAGATGAAGAGGAAGTAGATGAAGAAGAAGATGAAGAGGAAGAAGATGAAGATGAAGTAGACGAAGAAGAAGATGAAGAGGAAGTAGATGAAGAAGAAGATGAAGTAGACGAAGAAGATGAAGAGGAAGTAGATGAAGAAGATGAAGAGGAAGTAGATGAAGAAGAAGATGAAGAGGAAGTAGACGAAGAAGATGAAGAGGAAGTAGATGAAGAAGAAGATGAAGAGGAAGTAGATGAAGAAGATGAAGAGGAAGTAGATGAAGAAGAAGATGAAGAGGAAGTAGACGAAGATGAAGAGGAAGTAGACGATGAAGAAGATGAAGAGGAAGTAGACGAAGAAGAAGATGAAGAGGAAGTAGACGAAGAAGAAGATGAAGAGGAAGTAGATGAAGAAGAAGATGAAGAGGAAGTAGACGAAGAAGAAGATGAAGAGGAAGTAGACGAAGAAGAAGATGCGACGAGGCCAGACGAATGTAGAGCTGCTGATGACAAACAACATTATGAATACAGAAGTCTCCATAAGAGGGAGTTATGAGAGGAATTGCAGATCATAGGATTCGATGGTGAGTTTCATCTGCTATCAAATAAAAAACGGCATCTACTGTCAGGGAGTGAATGTACACCTTCAACTTCTCGAAACCCGACTTTATTCTCAAAATGTAACAAGTTTATTCTCAAAATGCGACTTTATTTCCAAAATGTAACGAGTTTATTCTCAAAACGCGACTTTATTCTCAAAATGTAACGAGTTTATTCTCGAAACCCGACTTTATTCTCAAAATGTAACGAGTTTATTCTCAAAACCCAACTTTATTCTCAAAATATAACGAGTTTATTCTCAAAACCCAACTTTATTCTCAAAATGTAACGAGTTTATTCTCAAAACCCGACTTTATTCTCAAAATGTAACGAGTTTATTCTCAAAACCCAACTTTATTCTCAAAATGTAACGAGTTTATTCTCAAAACCCGACTTTATTTCCAAAATGTAATGAGTTTATTCTCAAAACCCGACTTTATTCTCAAAATGTAACGAGTTTATTCTCAAAACCCAACTTTATTTCCAAAATGTAACGAGTTTATTCTCAAAACCCGACTTTATTCTCAAAATGTAACGAGTTTATTCTCAAAACCCGACTTTATTTCCAAAATGTAACGAGTTTATTCTCAAAACCCGACTTTATTCTCAAAATGTAACGAGTTTATTCTCAAAACCCGACTTTATTCTCAAAATGTAACGAGTTTATTCTCAAGACCCAACTTTATTCTCAAAATGTAACGAGTTTATTCTCAAGACCCAACTTTATTCTCAAAATGTAACGAGTTTATTCTCAAGACCCAACTTTATTCTCAAAATGTAACGACTTTATTCTCAAAACCCAACTTTATTCTCAAAACCCAACTTTATTCTCAAAATTTTATGAGTTTATTCTCAAAACCCGACTTTATTTCCAAAATGTAACGAGTTTATTCTCAAAACCCAACTTTATTCTCAAAATGTAACGAGTTTATTCTCAAAACGCGACTTTATTCTCAAAATGTAACGAGTTTATTCTCAAAACCCAACTTTATTCTCAAAATGTAACAAGTTTATTCTCAAAACCTAACTTTATTCTCAAAATGTAACGAGTTTATTGTCAAAACCCAACTTTATTCTCAAAATGTAACGATTTTATTCTCAAAACCCAACTTTATTCTCAAAATTTAATGAGTTTATTCTCAAAATCCGACTTTATTCTCAAAATTTAATGAGTTTATTTTCAAAACCCAACTTTATTCTCAAAATGTAACGAGTTTATTCTCAAAACCCAACTTTATTCTGAAAATGTAATTAGTTTATTCTCAAAACCCAACTTTATTCTCAAAATTTTATGAGTTTATTCTCAAAACCCGACTTTATTCTCAAAATGTAACGAGTTTATTCTCAAAACCCAACTTTATTCTCAAAATTGAATGCATTTATTCTCAAAACCCAACTTTATTCTCAAACTTTTATGAGTTTATTCTCAAAACCCGTCTTTTTTCTCAAAACTTAATGAGTTTATTCTCAAAACCCGACTTTATTCTCAAAATGTAACGAGTTTATTCTCAAAACCAACTTTATTCTCAAAATGTAACGAGTTATTCTCAAAACCCAACTTTATACTCAATTTAATGAGTTTATTCTCAAAACCCAACTTTATTCTCAAAATGTAACGAGTTTAGTCTCAAAACCCGACTTTATTCTCAAAATGTAACGAGTTTATTCTCAAAACCCGACTTTATTCTCAAAATGTAACGAGTTTATTCTCAAAACCCAACTTTATTCTCAAAATTTAATGAGTTTATTCTCAAAACCCAACTTTATTCTCAAAATTTAATGAGTTTATTCTCAAAACCCAACTTTATTCTGAAAGTGTAATGAGTTTATTCTCAAAACCCAACTTTATTCTGAAAATGTAACGAGTTTGTTCTCAAAACCCAACTTTATTCTCAAAATGTAACGAGTTTATTCTCAAAACCCAACTTTATTCTGAAAATGTAACAAGTTTATTCTCAAAACCTGACTTTATTCTCAAAATTTTATGAGTTTATTCTCAAAACCCAACTTTATTCTCAAAATGTAATGAGTTTATTCTCAAAACCCAACTTTATTCTCAAAATGTAATGAGTTTATTCTCAAAACCCAACTTTATTCTGAAAATGTAACAAGTTTATTCTCAAAACCTGACTTTATTCTCAAAATTTTATGAGTTTATTCTCAAAACCCAACTTTATTCTCAAAATTTTATGACTTTATTCTCAAAATGTAACGAGTTTATTCTCAAAACCCAACTTTATTCTCAAAATTGAATGCAT
The DNA here is from genome assembly GCA_033150135.1 of Gobio occitaniae. Lineage (NCBI taxonomy): Eukaryota > Metazoa > Chordata > Actinopteri > Cypriniformes > Gobionidae > Gobio > Gobio occitaniae. Next base: position 264,905 of record JARQWZ010001552.1, read on the forward strand.
TTATTCTCAAAACCCAACTTTATTCTCAAACTTTTATGAGTTTATTCTCAAAACCCGACTTTATTCTCAAAATGTAACGAGTTTATTCTCAAAACCCAACTTTATTCTCAAAATGTAACGAGTTATTCTCAAAACCCAACTTTATACTCAATTTAATGAGTTTATTCTCAAAACCCAACTTTATTCTCAAAATGTAACGAGTTTAGTCTCAAAACCCGACTTTATTCTCAAAATGTAACGAGTTTATTCTCAAAACCCGACTTTATTCTCAAAATGTAACGAGTTTATTCTCAAAACCCAACTTTATTCTCAAAATGTAATGAGTTTATTCTCAAAACCCAACTTTATTCTGAAAATGTAACGAGTTTGTTCTCAAAACCCAACTTTATTCTCAAAATGTAACGAGTTTATTCTCAAAACCCAACTTTATTCTGAAAATGTAATGAGTTTATTCTCAAAACCTGACTTTATTCTCAAAATTTTATGAGTTTATTCTCAAAACCCAACTTTATTCTCAAAATGTAACAAGTTTATTCTCAAAACCTGACTTTATTCTCAAAATTTTATGAGTTTATTCTCAAAACCCAACTTTATTCTCAAAATTTTATGAGTTTATTCTCAAAACCCGACTTTATTCTCAAAATGTAACGAGTTTATTCTCAAAACCCAACTTTATTCTCAAAATTTAATGCATTTATTCTCAAAACCCAACTTTATTCTCAAACTTTTATGAGTTTATTCTCAAAACCCGTCTTTTTTCTCAAAACTTAATGAGTTTATTCTCAAAACCCGACTTTATTCTCAAAATGTAACGAGTTTATTCTCAAAACCCAACTTTATTCTCAAAATGTAACGAGTTTATTCTCAAAACCCAACTTTATACTCAATTTAATGAGTTTATTCTCAAAACCCAACTTTATTCTCAAAATGTAACGAGTTTAGTCTCAAAACCCGACTTTATTCTCAAAATGTAACGAGTTTATTCTCAAAACCCAACTTTATTCTCAAAATGTAATGAGTTTATTCTCAAAACCCAACTTTATTCTCAAAATTTAATGAGTTTATTCTCAAAACCCAACTTTATTCTGAAAGTGTAATGAGTTTATTCTCAAAACCCAACTTTATTCTGAAAATGTAACGAGTTTGTTCTCAAAACCCAACTTTATTCTCAAAATGTAACGAGTTTGTTCTCAAAACCCAACTTTATTCTCAAAATGTAACGAGTTTATTCTCAAAACCCAACTTTATTCTCAAAATGTAACGAGTTTATTCTCAAAACCCAACTTTATTCTCAAAATGTAACGAGTTTATTCTCAAAACCCAACTTTATTCTCAAAATTTTATGAGTTTATTCTCAAAACCCAACTTTATTCTCAAAATGTAATGAGTTTATTCTCAAAACCCAACTTTATTCTCAAAATGTAATGAGTTTATTCTCAAAACCCAACTTTATTCTGAAAATGTAACGAGTTTATTCTCAAAACCTGACTTTATTCTCAAAATTTTATGAGTTTATTCTCAAAACCCAACTTTATTCTCAAAATTTAATGAGTTTATTCTCAAAACCCGTCTTTATTCTCAAAATTTAATGAGTTTATTCTCAAAACCCGTCTTTATTCTCAAAATTTAATGAGTTTATTCTCAAAACCCAACTTTATTCTCAAAATTTTATGAGTTTATTCTCAAAACCCGTCTTTATTCTCAAAATTTAATGAGTTTATTCTCAAAACCCAACTTTATTCTCAAAATTTTATGAGTTTATTCTCAAAACCCGTCTTTATTCTCAAAATTTAATGCGTTTATTCTCAAAACCCAACTTTATTCTCAAAATTTAATGAATTTATTGTCAAAACCCAACTTTATTCTCAAAATTTAATGAGTTTATTCTCAAAACCAGACTTTATTCTCAAAATTTAATGCGTTTATTCTCAAAACCCAACTTTATTCTCAAAATTTAATGAGTTTATTCTTAAAACCCAACTTTATTTTCAAAATTTAATGAGTTTATTCTCAAAACCCAACTTTATTCTCAAAATGTAATGAGTTTATTCTCAAAACCCAACTTTATTCTGAAAGTGTAATGAGTTTATTCTCAAAACCCAACTTTATTCTGAAAATGTAACGAGTTTGTTCTCAAAACCCAACTTTATTCTCAAAATGTAACGAGTTTGTTCTCAAAACCCAACTTTATTCTCAAAATGTAACGAGTTTATTCTCAAAACCCGACTTTATTCTCAAAATGTAACGAGTTTATTCTCAAAACCCAACTTTATTCTCAAAATGTAACGAGTTTATTCTCAAAACCCGACTTTATTTCCAAAATGTAATGAGTTTATTCTCAAAACCCAACTTTATTCTCAAAATTTAATGAGTTTATTCTCAAAACCAGACTTTATTCTCAAAATTTAATGCGTTTATTCTCAAAACCCAACTTTATTCTCAAAATTTAATGAGTTTATTCTTAAAACCCAACTTTATTTTCAAAATTTAATGAGTTTATTCTCAAAACCCAACTTTATTCTCAAAATGTAATGAGTTTATTCTCAAAACCCAACTTTATTCTGAAAGTGTAATGAGTTTATTCTCAAAACCCAACTTTATTCTGAAAATGTAACGAGTTTGTTCTCAAAACCCAACTTTATTCTGAAAATGTAACGAGTTTGTTCTCAAAACCCAACTTTATTCTCAAAATGTAACGAGTTTATTCTCAAAACCCAACTTTATTCTGAAAATGTAACAAGTTTATTCTCAAAACCTGACTTTATTCTCAAAATTTTATGAGTTTATTCTCAAAACCCAACTTTATTCTCAAAATTTTATGACTTTATTCTCAAAATGTAACGAGTTTATTCTCAAAACCCAACTTTATTCTCAAAATTGAATGCATTTATTCTCAAAACCCAACTTTATTCTCAAACTTTTATGAGTTTATTCTCAAAACCCGACTTTATTCTCAAAATGTAACGAGTTTATTCTCAAAACCCAACTTTATTCTCAAAATGTAACGAGTTATTCTCAAAACCCAACTTTATACTCAATTTAATGAGTTTATTCTCAAAACCCAACTTTATTCTCAAAATGTAACGAGTTTAGTCTCAAAACCCGACTTTATTCTCAAAATGTAACGAGTTTATTCTCAAAACCCGACTTTATTCTCAAAATGTAACGAGTTTATTCTCAAAACCCAACTTTATTCTCAAAATGTAATGAGTTTATTCTCAAAACCCAACTTTATTCTGAAAATGTAACGAGTTTGTTCTCAAAACCCAACTTTATTCTCAAAATGTAACGAGTTTATTCTCAAAACCCAACTTTATTCTGAAAATGTAATGAGTTTATTCTCAAAACCTGACTTTATTCTCAAAATTTTATGAGTTTATTCTCAAAACCCAACTTTATTCTCAAAATGTAACAAGTTTATTCTCAAAACCTGACTTTATTCTCAAAATTTTATGAGTTTATTCTCAAAACCCAACTTTATTCTCAAAATTTTATGAGTTTATTCTCAAAACCCGACTTTATTCTCAAAATGTAACGAGTTTATTCTCAAAACCCAACTTTATTCTCAAAATTTAATGCATTTATTCTCAAAACCCAACTTTATTCTCAAACTTTTATGAGTTTATTCTCAAAACCCGTCTTTTTTCTCAAAACTTAATGAGTTTATTCTCAAAACCCGACTTTATTCTCAAAATGTAACGAGTTTATTCTCAAAACCCAACTTTATTCTCAAAATGTAACGAGTTTATTCTCAAAACCCAACTTTATACTCAATTTAATGAGTTTATTCTCAAAACCCAACTTTATTCTCAAAATGTAACGAGTTTAGTCTCAAAACCCGACTTTATTCTCAAAATGTAACGAGTTTATTCTCAAAACCCAACTTTATTCTCAAAATGTAATGAGTTTATTCTCAAAACCCAACTTTATTCTCAAAATTTAATGAGTTTATTCTCAAAACCCAACTTTATTCTGAAAGTGTAATGAGTTTATTCTCAAAACCCAACTTTATTCTGAAAATGTAACGAGTTTGTTCTCAAAACCCAACTTTATTCTCAAAATGTAACGAGTTTGTTCTCAAAACCCAACTTTATTCTCAAAATGTAACGAGTTTATTCTCAAAACCCAACTTTATTCTCAAAATGTAACGAGTTTATTCTCAAAACCCAACTTTATTCTCAAAATGTAACGAGTTTATTCTCAAAACCCAACTTTATTCTCAAAATTTTATGAGTTTATTCTCAAAACCCAACTTTATTCTCAAAATGTAATGAGTTTATTCTCAAAACCCAACTTTATTCTCAAAATGTAATGAGTTTATTCTCAAAACCCAACTTTATTCTGAAAATGTAACGAGTTTATTCTCAAAACCTGACTTTATTCTCAAAATTTTATGAGTTTATTCTCAAAACCCAACTTTATTCTCAAAATTTAATGAGTTTATTCTCAAAACCCGTCTTTATTCTCAAAATTTAATGAGTTTATTCTCAAAACCCGTCTTTATTCTCAAAATTTAATGAGTTTATTCTCAAAACCCAACTTTATTCTCAAAATTTTATGAGTTTATTCTCAAAACCCGTCTTTATTCTCAAAATTTAATGAGTTTATTCTCAAAACCCAACTTTATTCTCAAAATTTTATGAGTTTATTCTCAAAACCCGTCTTTATTCTCAAAATTTAATGCGTTTATTCTCAAAACCCAACTTTATTCTCAAAATTTAATGAATTTATTGTCAAAACCCAACTTTATTCTCAAAATTTAATGAGTTTATTCTCAAAACCAGACTTTATTCTCAAAATTTAATGCGTTTATTCTCAAAACCCAACTTTATTCTCAAAATTTAATGAGTTTATTCTTAAAACCCAACTTTATTTTCAAAATTTAATGAGTTTATTCTCAAAACCCAACTTTATTCTCAAAATGTAATGAGTTTATTCTCAAAACCCAACTTTATTCTGAAAGTGTAATGAGTTTATTCTCAAAACCCAACTTTATTCTGAAAATGTAACGAGTTTGTTCTCAAAACCCAACTTTATTCTCAAAATGTAACGAGTTTGTTCTCAAAACCCAACTTTATTCTCAAAATGTAACGAGTTTATTCTCAAAACCCGACTTTATTCTCAAAATGTAACGAGTTTATTCTCAAAACCCAACTTTATTCTCAAAATGTAACGAGTTTATTCTCAAAACCCGACTTTATTTCCAAAATGTAATGAGTTTATTCTCAAAACCCGACTTTATTCTCAAAATGTAACGAGTTTATTCTCAAAACCCAACTTTATTTCCAAAATGTAACGAGTTTATTCTCAAAACCCGACTTTATTCTCAAAATGTAACGAGTTTATTCTCAAAACCCGACTTTATTTCCAAAATGTAACGAGTTTATTCTCAAAACCCGACTTTATTCTCAAAATGTAACGAGTTTATTCTCAAAACCCGACTTTATTCTCAAAATGTAACGAGTTTATTCTCAAGACCCAACTTTATTCTCAAAATGTAACGAGTTTATTCTCAAGACCCAACTTTATTCTCAAAATGTAACGAGTTTATTCTCAAGACCCAACTTTATTCTCAAAATGTAACGACTTTATTCTCAAAACCCAACTTTATTCTCAAAACCCAACTTTATTCTCAAAATTTTATGAGTTTATTCTCAAAACCCGACTTTATTTCCAAAATGTAACGAGTTTATTCTCAAAACCCAACTTTATTCTCAAAATGTAACGAGTTTATTCTCAAAACGCGACTTTATTCTCAAAATGTAACGAGTTTATTCTCAAAACCCAACTTTATTCTCAAAATGTAACAAGTTTATTCTCAAAACCTAACTTTATTCTCAAAATGTAACGAGTTTATTGTCAAAACCCAACTTTATTCTCAAAATGTAACGATTTTATTCTCAAAACCCAACTTTATTCTCAAAATTTAATGAGTTTATTCTCAAAATCCGACTTTATTCTCAAAATTTAATGAGTTTATTTTCAAAACCCAACTTTATTCTCAAAATGTAACGAGTTTATTCTCAAAACCCAACTTTATTCTGAAAATGTAATTAGTTTATTCTCAAAACCCAACTTTATTCTCAAAATTTTATGAGTTTATTCTCAAAACCCGACTTTATTCTCAAAATGTAACGAGTTTATTCTCAAAACCCAACTTTATTCTCAAAATTTAATGCATTTATTCTCAAAACCCAACTTTATTCTCAAACTTTTATGAGTTTATTCTCAAAACCCGTCTTTTTTCTCAAAACTTAATGAGTTTATTCTCAAAACCCGACTTTATTCTCAAAATGTAACGAGTTTATTCTCAAAACCAACTTTATTCTCAAAATGTAACGAGTTATTCTCAAAACCCAACTTTATACTCAATTTAATGAGTTTATTCTCAAAACCCAACTTTATTCTCAAAATGTAACGAGTTTAGTCTCAAAACCCGACTTTATTCTCAAAATGTAACGAGTTTATTCTCAAAACCCGACTTTATTCTCAAAATGTAACGAGTTTATTCTCAAAACCCAACTTTATTCTCAAAATTTAATGAGTTTATTCTCAAAACCCAACTTTATTCTCAAAATTTAATGAGTTTATTCTCAAAACCCAACTTTATTCTGAAAGTGTAATGAGTTTATTCTCAAAACCCAACTTTATTCTGAAAATGTAACGAGTTTGTTCTCAAAACCCAACTTTATTCTCAAAATGTAACGAGTTTATTCTCAAAACCCAACTTTATTCTGAAAATGTAACAAGTTTATTCTCAAAACCTGACTTTATTCTCAAAATTTTATGAGTTTATTCTCAAAACCCAACTTTATTCTCAAAATGTAATGAGTTTATTCTCAAAACCCAACTTTATTCTCAAAATGTAATGAGTTTATTCTCAAAACCCAACTTTATTCTGAAAATGTAACAAGTTTATTCTCAAAACCTGACTTTATTCTCAAAATTTTATGAGTTTATTCTCAAAACCCAACTTTATTCTCAAAATTTTATGACTTTATTCTCAAAATGTAACGAGTTTATTCTCAAAACCCAACTTTATTCTCAAAATTGAATGCATTTATTCTCAAAACCCAACTTTATTCTCAAACTTTTATGAGTTTATTCTCAAAACCCGACTTTATTCTCAAAATGTAACGAGTTTATTCTCAAAACCCAACTTTATTCTCAAAATGTAACGAGTTATTCTCAAAACCCAACTTTATACTCAATTTAATGAGTTTATTCTCAAAACCCAACTTTATTCTGAAAGTGTAATGAGTTTATTCTCAAAACCCAACTTTATTCTGAAAATGTAACGAGTTTGTTCTCAAAACCCAACTTTATTCTCAAAATGTAACGAGTTTATTCTCAAAACCCAACTTTATTCTGAAAATGTAACAAGTTTATTCTCAAAACCTGACTTTATTCTCAAAATTTTATGAGTTTATTCTCAAAACCCAACTTTATTCTCAAAATGTAATGAGTTTATTCTCAAAACCCAACTTTATTCTCAAAATGTAATGAGTTTATTCTCAAAACCCAACTTTATTCTGAAAATGTAACAAGTTTATTCTCAAAACCTGACTTTATTCTCAAAATTTTATGAGTTTATTCTCAAAACCCAACTTTATTCTCAAAATTTTATGACTTTATTCTCAAAATGTAACGAGTTTATTCTCAAAACCCAACTTTATTCTCAAAATTGAATGCATTTATTCTCAAAACCCAACTTTATTCTCAAACTTTTATGAGTTTATTCTCAAAACCCGACTTTATTCTCAAAATGTAACGAGTTTATTCTCAAAACCCAACTTTATTCTCAAAATGTAACGAGTTATTCTCAAAACCCAACTTTATACTCAATTTAATGAGTTTATTCTCAAAACCCAACTTTATTCTCAAAATGTAACGAGTTTAGTCTCAAAACCCGACTTTATTCTCAAAATGTAACGAGTTTATTCTCAAAACCCGACTTTATTCTCAAAATGTAACGAGTTTATTCTCAAAACCCAACTTTATTCTCAAAATGTAATGAGTTTATTCTCAAAACCCAACTTTATTCTCAAAATGTAATGAGTTTATTCTCAAAACCCAACTTTATTCTGAAAATGTAACGAGTTTGTTCTCAAAACCCAACTTTATTCTCAAAATGTAACGAGTTTATTCTCAAAACCCAACTTTATTCTGAAAATGTAACAAGTTTATTCTCAAAACCTGACTTTATTCTCAAAATTTTATGAGTTTATTCTCAAAACCCAACTTTATTCTCAAAATGTAACAAGTTTATTCTCAAAACCTGACTTTATTCTCAAAATTTTATGAGTTTATTCTCAAAACCCAACTTTATTCTCAAAATTTTATGAGTTTATTCTCAAAACCCGACTTTATTCTCAAAATGTAACGAGTTTATTCTCAAAACCCAACTTTATTCTCAAAATTTAATGCATTTATTCTCAAAACCCAACTTTATTCTCAAACTTTTATGAGTTTATTCTCAAAACCCGTCTTTTTTCTCAAAACTTAATGAGTTTATTCTCAAAACCCGACTTTATTCTCAAAATGTAACGAGTTTATTCTCAAAACCCAACTTTATTCTCAAAATGTAACGAGTTTATTCTCAAAACCCAACTTTATACTCAATTTAATGAGTTTATTCTCAAAACCCAACTTTATTCTCAAAATGTAACGAGTTTAGTCTCAAAACCCGACTTTATTCTCAAAATGTAACGAGTTTATTCTCAAAACCCAACTTTATTCTCAAAATGTAATGAGTTTATTCTCAAAACCCAACTTTATTCTCAAAATTTAATGAGTTTATTCTCAAAACCCAACTTTATTCTGAAAGTGTAATGAGTTTATTCTCAAAACCCAACTTTATTCTGAAAATGTAACGAGTTTGTTCTCAAAACCCAACTTTATTCTCAAAATGTAACGAGTTTGTTCTCAAAACCCAACTTTATTCTCAAAATGTAACGAGTTTATTCTCAAAACCCAACTTTATTCTCAAAATGTAACGAGTTTATTCTCAAAACCCAACTTTATTCTCAAAATGTAACGAGTTTATTCTCAAAACCCGACTTTATTCTCAAAATGTAACGAGTTTATTCTCAAGACCCAACTTTATTCTCAAAATGTAACGAGTTTATTCTCAAGACCCAACTTTATTCTCAAAATGTAACGAGTTTATTCTCAAGACCCAACTTTATTCTCAAAATGTAACGACTTTATTCTCAAAACCCAACTTTATTCTCAAAACCCAACTTTATTCTCAAAATTTTATGAGTTTATTCTCAAAACCCGACTTTATTTCCAAAATGTAACGAGTTTATTCTCAAAACCCAACTTTATTCTCAAAATGTAACGAGTTTATTCTCAAAACGCGACTTTATTCTCAAAATGTAACGAGTTTATTCTCAAAACCCAACTTTATTCTCAAAATGTAACAAGTTTATTCTCAAAACCTAACTTTATTCTCAAAATGTAACGAGTTTATTGTCAAAACCCAACTTTATTCTCAAAATGTAACGATTTTATTCTCAAAACCCAACTTTATTCTCAAAATTTAATGAGTTTATTCTCAAAATCCGACTTTATTCTCAAAATTTAATGAGTTTATTTTCAAAACCCAACTTTATTCTCAAAATGTAACGAGTTTATTCTCAAAACCCAACTTTATTCTGAAAATGTAATTAGTTTATTCTCAAAACCCAACTTTATTCTCAAAATTTTATGAGTTTATTCTCAAAACCCGACTTTATTCTCAAAATGTAACGAGTTTATTCTCAAAACCCAACTTTATTCTCAAAATTTAATGCATTTATTCTCAAAACCCAACTTTATTCTCAAACTTTTATGAGTTTATTCTCAAAACCCGTCTTTTTTCTCAAAACTTAATGAGTTTATTCTCAAAACCCGACTTTATTCTCAAAATGTAACGAGTTTATTCTCAAAACCAACTTTATTCTCAAAATGTAACGAGTTATTCTCAAAACCCAACTTTATACTCAATTTAATGAGTTTATTCTCAAAACCCAACTTTATTCTCAAAATGTAACGAGTTTAGTCTCAAAACCCGACTTTATTCTCAAAATGTAACGAGTTTATTCTCAAAACCCGACTTTATTCTCAAAATGTAACGAGTTTATTCTCAAAACCCAACTTTATTCTCAAAATTTAATGAGTTTATTCTCAAAACCCAACTTTATTCTCAAAATTTAATGAGTTTATTCTCAAAACCCAACTTTATTCTGAAAGTGTAATGAGTTTATTCTCAAAACCCAACTTTATTCTGAAAATGTAACGAGTTTGTTCTCAAAACCCAACTTTATTCTCAAAATGTAACGAGTTTATTCTCAAAACCCAACTTTATTCTGAAAATGTAACAAGTTTATTCTCAAAACCTGACTTTATTCTCAAAATTTTATGAGTTTATTCTCAAAACCCAACTTTATTCTCAAAATGTAATGAGTTTATTCTCAAAACCCAACTTTATTCTCAAAATGTAATGAGTTTATTCTCAAAACCCAACTTTATTCTGAAAATGTAACAAGTTTATTCTCAAAACCTGACTTTATTCTCAAAATTTTATGAGTTTATTCTCAAAACCCAACTTTATTCTCAAAATTTTATGACTTTATTCTCAAAATGTAACGAGTTTATTCTCAAAACCCAACTTTATTCTCAAAATTGAATGCATTTATTCTCAAAACCCAACTTTATTCTCAAACTTTTATGAGTTTATTCTCAAAACCCGACTTTATTCTCAAAATGTAACGAGTTTATTCTCAAAACCCAACTTTATTCTCAAAATGTAACGAGTTATTCTCAAAACCCAACTTTATACTCAATTTAATGAGTTTATTCTCAAAACCCAACTTTATTCTGAAAGTGTAATGAGTTTATTCTCAAAACCCAACTTTATTCTGAAAATGTAACGAGTTTGTTCTCAAAACCCAACTTTATTCTCAAAATGTAACGAGTTTATTCTCAAAACCCAACTTTATTCTGAAAATGTAACAAGTTTATTCTCAAAACCTGACTTTATTCTCAAAATTTTATGAGTTTATTCTCAAAACCCAACTTTATTCTCAAAATGTAATGAGTTTATTCTCAAAACCCAACTTTATTCTCAAAATGTAATGAGTTTATTCTCAAAACCCAACTTTATTCTGAAAATGTAACAAGTTTATTCTCAAAACCTGACTTTATTCTCAAAATTTTATGAGTTTATTCTCAAAACCCAACTTTATTCTCAAAATTTTATGACTTTATTCTCAAAATGTAACGAGTTTATTCTCAAAACCCAACTTTATTCTCAAAATTGAATGCATTTATTCTCAAAACCCAACTTTATTCTCAAACTTTTATGAGTTTATTCTCAAAACCCGACTTTATTCTCAAAATGTAACGAGTTTATTCTCAAAACCCAACTTTATTCTCAAAATGTAACGAGTTATTCTCAAAACCCAACTTTATACTCAATTTAATGAGTTTATTCTCAAAACCCAACTTTATTCTCAAAATGTAACGAGTTTAGTCTCAAAACCCGACTTTATTCTCAAAATGTAACGAGTTTATTCTCAAAACCCGACTTTATTCTCAAAATGTAACGAGTTTATTCTCAAAACCCAACTTTATTCTCAAAATGTAATGAGTTTATTCTCAAAACCCAACTTTATTCTCAAAATGTAATGAGTTTATTCTCAAAACCCAACTTTATTCTGAAAATGTAACGAGTTTGTTCTCAAAACCCAACTTTATTCTCAAAATGTAACGAGTTTATTCTCAAAACCCAACTTTATTCTGAAAATGTAACAAGTTTATTCTCAAAACCTGACTTTATTCTCAAAATTTTATGAGTTTATTCTCAAAACCCAACTTTATTCTCAAAATGTAACAAGTTTATTCTCAAAACCTGACTTTATTCTCAAAATTTTATGAGTTTATTCTCAAAACCCAACTTTATTCTCAAAATTTTATGAGTTTATTCTCAAAACCCGACTTTATTCTCAAAATGTAACGAGTTTATTCTCAAAACCCAACTTTATTCTCAAAATTTAATGCATTTATTCTCAAAACCCAACTTTATTCTCAAACTTTTATGAGTTTATTCTCAAAACCCGTCTTTTTTCTCAAAACTTAATGAGTTTATTCTCAAAACCCGACTTTATTCTCAAAATGTAACGAGTTTATTCTCAAAACCCAACTTTATTCTCAAAATGTAACGAGTTTATTCTCAAAACCCAACTTTATACTCAATTTAATGAGTTTATTCTCAAAACCCAACTTTATTCTCAAAATGTAACGAGTTTAGTCTCAAAACCCGACTTTATTCTCAAAATGTAACGAGTTTATTCTCAAAACCCAACTTTATTCTCAAAATGTAATGAGTTTATTCTCAAAACCCAACTTTATTCTCAAAATTTAATGAGTTTATTCTCAAAACCCAACTTTATTCTGAAAGTGTAATGAGTTTATTCTCAAAACCCAACTTTATTCTGAAAATGTAACGAGTTTGTTCTCAAAACCCAACTTTATTCTCAAAATGTAACGAGTTTGTTCTCAAAACCCAACTTTATTCTCAAAATGTAACGAGTTTATTCTCAAAACCCAACTTTATTCTCAAAATGTAACGAGTTTATTCTCAAAACCCAACTTTATTCTCAAAATGTAACGAGTTTATTCTCAAAACCCGACTTTATTCTCAAAATGTAACGAGTTTATTCTCAAGACCCAACTTTATTCTCAAAATGTAACGAGTTTATTCTCAAGACCCAACTTTATTCTCAAAATGTAACGAGTTTATTCTCAAGACCCAACTTTATTCTCAAAATGTAACGACTTTATTCTCAAAACCCAACTTTATTCTCAAAACCCAACTTTATTCTCAAAATTTTATGAGTTTATTCTCAAAACCCGACTTTATTTCCAAAATGTAACGAGTTTATTCTCAAAACCCAACTTTATTCTCAAAATGTAACGAGTTTATTCTCAAAACGCGACTTTATTCTCAAAATGTAACGAGTTTATTCTCAAAACCCAACTTTATTCTCAAAATGTAACAAGTTTATTCTCAAAACCTAACTTTATTCTCAAAATGTAACGAGTTTATTGTCAAAACCCAACTTTATTCTCAAAATGTAACGATTTTATTCTCAAAACCCAACTTTATTCTCAAAATTTAATGAGTTTATTCTCAAAATCCGACTTTATTCTCAAAATTTAATGAGTTTATTTTCAAAACCCAACTTTATTCTCAAAATGTAACGAGTTTATTCTCAAAACCCAACTTTATTCTGAAAATGTAATTAGTTTATTCTCAAAACCCAACTTTATTCTCAAAATTTTATGAGTTTATTCTCAAAACCCGACTTTATTCTCAAAATGTAACGAGTTTATTCTCAAAACCCAACTTTATTCTCAAAATTTAATGCATTTATTCTCAAAACCCAACTTTATTCTCAAACTTTTATGAGTTTATTCTCAAAACCCGTCTTTTTTCTCAAAACTTAATGAGTTTATTCTCAAAACCCGACTTTATTCTCAAAATGTAACGAGTTTATTCTCAAAACCAACTTTATTCTCAAAATGTAACGAGTTATTCTCAAAACCCAACTTTATACTCAATTTAATGAGTTTATTCTCAAAACCCAACTTTATTCTCAAAATGTAACGAGTTTAGTCTCAAAACCCGACTTTATTCTCAAAATGTAACGAGTTTATTCTCAAAACCCGACTTTATTCTCAAAATGTAACGAGTTTATTCTCAAAACCCAACTTTATTCTCAAAATTTAATGAGTTTATTCTCAAAACCCAACTTTATTCTCAAAATTTAATGAGTTTATTCTCAAAACCCAACTTTATTCTGAAAGTGTAATGAGTTTATTCTCAAAACCCAACTTTATTCTGAAAATGTAACGAGTTTGTTCTCAAAACCCAACTTTATTCTCAAAATGTAACGAGTTTATTCTCAAAACCCAACTTTATTCTGAAAATGTAACAAGTTTATTCTCAAAACCTGACTTTATTCTCAAAATTTTATGAGTTTATTCTCAAAACCCAACTTTATTCTCAAAATGTAATGAGTTTATTCTCAAAACCCAACTTTATTCTCAAAATGTAATGAGTTTATTCTCAAAACCCAACTTTATTCTGAAAATGTAACAAGTTTATTCTCAAAACCTGACTTTATTCTCAAAATTTTATGAGTTTATTCTCAAAACCCAACTTTATTCTCAAAATTTTATGACTTTATTCTCAAAATGTAACGAGTTTATTCTCAAAACCCAACTTTATTCTCAAAATTGAATGCATTTATTCTCAAAACCCAACTTTATTCTCAAACTTTTATGAGTTTATTCTCAAAACCCGACTTTATTCTCAAAATGTAACGAGTTTATTCTCAAAACCCAACTTTATTCTCAAAATGTAACGAGTTATTCTCAAAACCCAACTTTATACTCAATTTAATGAGTTTATTCTCAAAACCCAACTTTATTCTCAAAATGTAACGAGTTTAGTCTCAAAACCCGACTTTATTCTCAAAATGTAACGAGTTTATTCTCAAAACCCGACTTTATTCTCAAAATGTAACGAGTTTATTCTCAAAACCCAACTTTATTCTCAAAATGTAATGAGTTTATTCTCAAAACCCAACTTTATTCTCAAAATGTAATGAGTTTATTCTCAAAACCCAACTTTATTCTGAAAATGTAACGAGTTTGTTCTCAAAACCCAACTTTATTCTCAAAATGTAACGAGTTTATTCTCAAAACCCAACTTTATTCTGAAAATGTAATGAGTTTATTCTCAAAACCTGACTTTATTCTCAAAATTTTATGAGTTTATTCTCAAAACCCAACTTTATTCTCAAAATGTAACAAGTTTATTCTCAAAACCTGACTTTATTCTCAAAATTTTATGAGTTTATTCTCAAAACCCAACTTTATTCTCAAAATTTTATGAGTTTATTCTCAAAACCCGACTTTATTCTCAAAATGTAACGAGTTTATTCTCAAAACCCAACTTTATTCTCAAAATTTAATGCATTTATTCTCAAAACCCAACTTTATTCTCAAACTTTTATGAGTTTATTCTCAAAACCCGTCTTTTTTCTCAAAACTTAATGAGTTTATTCTCAAAACCCGACTTTATTCTCAAAATGTAACGAGTTTATTCTCAAAACCCAACTTTATTCTCAAAATGTAACGAGTTTATTCTCAAAACCCAACTTTATACTCAATTTAATGAGTTTATTCTCAAAACCCAACTTTATTCTCAAAATGTAACGAGTTTAGTCTCAAAACCCGACTTTATTCTCAAAATGTAACGAGTTTATTCTCAAAACCCAACTTTATTCTCAAAATGTAATGAGTTTATTCTCAAAACCCAACTTTATTCTCAAAATTTAATGAGTTTATTCTCAAAACCCAACTTTATTCTGAAAGTGTAATGAGTTTATTCTCAAAACCCAACTTTATTCTGAAAATGTAACGAGTTTGTTCTCAAAACCCAACTTTATTCTCAAAATGTAACGAGTTTGTTCTCAAAACCCAACTTTATTCTCAAAATGTAACGAGTTTATTCTCAAAACCCAACTTTATTCTCAAAATGTAACGAGTTTATTCTCAAAACCCAACTTTATTCTCAAAATGTAACGAGTTTATTCTCAAAACCCAACTTTATTCTCAAAATTTTATGAGTTTATTCTCAAAACCCAACTTTATTCTCAAAATGTAATGAGTTTATTCTCAAAACCCAACTTTATTCTCAAAATGTAATGAGTTTATTCTCAAAACCCAACTTTATTCTGAAAATGTAACGAGTTTATTCTCAAAACCTGACTTTATTCTCAAAATTTTATGAGTTTATTCTCAAAACCCAACTTTATTCTCAAAATTTAATGAGTTTATTCTCAAAACCCGTCTTTATTCTCAAAATTTAATGAGTTTATTCTCAAAACCCGTCTTTATTCTCAAAATTTAATGAGTTTATTCTCAAAACCCAACTTTATTCTCAAAATTTTATGAGTTTATTCTCAAAACCCGTCTTTATTCTCAAAATTTAATGAGTTTATTCTCAAAACCCAACTTTATTCTCAAAATTTTATGAGTTTATTCTCAAAACCCGTCTTTATTCTCAAAATTTAATGCGTTTATTCTCAAAACCCAACTTTATTCTCAAAATTTAATGAATTTATTGTCAAAACCCAACTTTATTCTCAAAATTTAATGAGTTTATTCTCAAAACCAGACTTTATTCTCAAAATTTAATGCGTTTATTCTCAAAACCCAACTTTATTCTCAAAATTTAATGAGTTTATTCTTAAAACCCAACTTTATTTTCAAAATTTAATGAGTTTATTCTCAAAACCCAACTTTATTCTCAAAATGTAATGAGTTTATTCTCAAAACCCAACTTTATTCTGAAAGTGTAATGAGTTTATTCTCAAAACCCAACTTTATTCTGAAAATGTAACGAGTTTGTTCTCAAAACCCAACTTTATTCTCAAAATGTAACGAGTTTGTTCTCAAAACCCAACTTTATTCTCAAAATGTAACGAGTTTATTCTCAAAACCCAACTTTATTCTCAAAATGTAACGAGTTTATTCTCAAAACCCAACTTTATTCTCAAAATGTAACGAGTTTATTCTCAAAACCCAACTTTATTCTCAAAATTTAATGAGTTTATTCTCAAAACCCAACTTTATTCTCAAAATGTAATGAGTTTATTCTCAAAACCCAACTTTATTCTGAAAATGTAACGAGTTTATTCTCAAAACCTGACTTTATTCTCAAAATTTTATGAGTTTATTCTCAAAACCCAACTTTATTCTCAAAATTTAATGAGTTTATTCTCAAAACCAGACTTTATTCTCAAAATTTAACGAGTTTATTCTCAAAACCCAACTTTATTCTCAAAATTTAACGAGTTTATTCTCAAAACCCAACTTTATTCTCAAAATTTAATGAGTTTATTCTCAAAACCCGTCTTTATTCTCAAAATTTAATGAGTTTATTCTCAAAACCCAACTTTATTCTCAAAATTTTATGAGTTTATTCTCAAAACCCATCTTTATTCTCAAAATTTAATGCGTTTATTCTCAAAACCCAACTTTATTCTCAAAATTTAATGAGTTTATTGTCAAAACCCAACTTTATTCTCAAAATTTAATGAGTTTATTCTCAAAACCAGACTTTGTTCTCAAAATTTAATGAGTTTATTCTCAAAACCAGACTTTATTCTCAAAATGTAACGAGTTTATTCTCAAAACCCGACTTTATTTCCAAAATAAATAAAAAAAATATTTTTATATATAAAACATTTATATATTTATTATAGATTATATAAATGTATATACAGTATATACATGCAAATATTTCTTAAATATATACATGAATGTGTGTGTATTTATATATAAATAATAATTAAGTACACACACATATATTATGTAAACACAAACTTATATTTTGGATGCGATTAATCTTTTGACAGCCCTAATATATATATATGTATGACGTTCAGCTGTCCTTACTGTATATAAAAACTGCCACTGAGCTAGACAAATTATGTGGGCGTGGTCTCAGCTGGACGAGCTCATGAATAGTAATGAGCTCAGGCAACATTTCTCCGCTTGTGTCTTTTCATTGGCTAGAGCTGACAGAGGAGGTAGCAGTTCATATTTCCATATTTTGTGTGGCACCTTTAAAGCTACAGGCCATCAGACGCTAGTGAACTGACTTGGCTTCTGTTTGCTGTACAGAAAAGACAAATCTGGAGCATTTAATTCTTTTTATTGTTTAAAATCTCATAGTTTTGGTTCTTTACAGGGGCAGATTCTGATGGAGTTGTGCGGGAACACACTGGAACATAGTGTTTCTGCTGAGCGTTACACAGAACAGATTAAATATGACATACTGTATATTACTAGCATCATTTCGTCATTTAGAAACAAATAATTCCACAGGTCATGTTTGGTGTGCTGAATTGTACAGAGATGGGCTTTCCTTCGAGGGCCACACACCCCATGATATTCGCAAACCCGGCGGACATTTACACGGTAAAACAAGTTGACATGAAGCTAATCGATGCGAATCCCACTCCAATCCCGCTGCCGTCGTTACTCTAACAGTGGCGCGTCTGGGCCTAGTGTGTGTGTCAGACGGGCTGTGAGTGTGTGTGTGTGTGTGTGTGTGTGTGATCACATGTCCAGCAGCAGCACCCGCGGGTCCTCCACCACTGATTTGATCTTCCTGAGGAAGGTCACCGCCTCTCTGCCGTCAATCAAACGGTGGTCATACGTCAGAGCCACGTACATCATCGGCCTGACCTCCACCTGAACACACACACACACACACACATTAATGGCATTCACTTATTCAGCCGCGCTGGTTCTGGAAGTAGTTTTTCCATTCATTTCTCCCGTAGGGATTTTAAAACATCTGAGAATGAAACAACCAGCTAGGAGAATCACTACAATAGAAAAGCTTGATCTGAAACATCTGAAAAACAGACTGAATAGCTTTAGTGAGGGGAAAGAACTACAATCCCATGATGCACTGCGAACAGCATAATCCAATTAAAAACTACAGAGAAAACACTTTAGTATTTTGAGAGGATATCTGGATCAACTCGATTCCGTCATTTGTGGCGCTTCATGGGAGTGGGCGGGGCTCACTCGTGTCACTCTGATTGGTGGGATTTCTGCACAGCATCATGGGTAATGTAGTTTTTCTCCACTGATTCCAGTTAACCCTCTATCTATCCTCAGCGTTGCCATACGGCAACAATTAATTTCTACTAATTTCCATGTTATTCATTAAAAAATACAATAAATTGCAATATGGGAATTAAAAGTCTAGGCCTTAAAGGAACACTCCACTTTTTTTAAAAATAGGCTCATTTTCCATCTCCTCTAGACAGGGTTCCCACTCTTTCATGAACACCAGATTCAAGGACTTTTTAAAGCACATTTTAATTAAAATCAAGCACAATATATAGGATAAAGGTGTGTGTGCTACTGCCAATATATCAGATAGCTACTGTACCTGTGTCTATCATTAATGCAATAACGCTGAGGCATAAACTGACAACTAAAATACAATTTCCAATGAGGAAAAATGTCCAATTTTACAAAATCCAATGAGTAAAGAGGCTGGTGTACAAGATGCAGTTTTTGCAGCACTTATTCCTGCTTTTAACATTTATTTCACAGTAGTTTTAGTTTTCTTTTTTATAAATCATTACTTAATTAAAACATCAAAATATAGAGATAATATTGTATACTTGAATTTTCCAATTAAATGAAAAGATATGGACAAGTTAATTGTTAGGCATAAAAAATAAGCAAAATTATCCTGTACATGTACCTTTTTTAAAAATCAATTTGAAAGCTTTTAAGACCTGCACATATATTATATTTAACAGATA
This sequence comes from Gobio occitaniae, assembly GCA_033150135.1. Taxonomy (NCBI): domain Eukaryota; kingdom Metazoa; phylum Chordata; class Actinopteri; order Cypriniformes; family Gobionidae; genus Gobio; species Gobio occitaniae. Next base: position 284,317 of record JARQWZ010001552.1, read on the forward strand.
TAATTGCTGCTGTAATAACGGCCCAATTCAAATGTTTACATGCTTTTCTTCTTTTTATTTTTGAGCGGTGATGAAATGTTGCTCTTGTAAATACTTGCCAGCATTTCGGTAATGATCTTTAAAATGCATCCAAATTACAGCAAAGCACACCGTACGGTGGCCTTCAGTGGTCAAAATGGATATAAACAGTGAATTTTGAAGTGATATATTCTAGAAAACTGGTAGAAAACTACCACATGTCCTTGGTGTTTGTCTAAAAACTGTAGGTAATTGGGCCGGGGATTTTTACACGGGTGGTGGGAGAAAAACACTGACATTCTGGATTCGGGCGGCAATAAAATCACAGACTAGCCCCTGACAATGATGAAAATACCTTATGACCCCACCAGAAACAACTATCCGTCCGAATAGGGCTTTTGACAGTAGATGGCGCTTATGGAACAGCAGAAATATATTTAAATATCTTCCTCCAGTAATGCGGTTTGTTCTGGCTTTGGCTGCTCATGAAGGCTAATGTTTGTAATAGCACAATGCTACTCTAACAAAATATAGTTCACACTTAATTCAAGCACTTTCAAGGACCTGTGTTTATTTTCAAGTACTTTCCAGGCCTTGAATCCATGAGTCTGAAATTCAAGAAGCGTGGGAACCCTGTCTAGAGTTAAACAGTTGAGTTTGACCGTTTTTAAATCCATTCAGCCGATCTCCGGGTCTGGCGGGAGCACTTTTAGCATAGCTTAGCATAGATCATTGAATCTGATTAGACCGTTAGCATCTATAGGAGACGGAAAATGAGCCTATTTTCAAAAAAAGTGGCGTGTTCCTTTAAGGTAGCCAATGAAGTGCTGTTTTTAAGTCACATGACATTTGAATGTCTTTCCCGCTGAAGAAATTGCTCGATTAACCTCATTTCTCTTCTTGAGTGTTTTTTTTGCATCTATGATGAGTAAAATAGATATTTTTATTCACAAATCCACTTTGTCGAACATAGTTTTACTGTAAAGTGAGAACATTTCAAAGTTGCCAAATGGCGACGCAGACCCACAGTGGAATAGCAGAAATGTATTTCCCCACTGGGATTTATCGACAACATAATGCAGTTATTTATCTATTTAAAGCGTTTATTGTAGTATAGTTGTGTTTATGTATAAGCAACTAAATTATTTGTTCTTGTCAGAAAATGAATACAGCGATATTTTTACGGTTAGCTCTTCCATGAGACGAGAGTGAGGATGAGTTATAGGGAACGATAGGGATTAAATGATAAGATTTACTTATCTTTGGTTTCCCAAATATATACATGATCAATTTCTAAAAGAAATGTGCATTTAAATTGAAAAGAAAATCATGTAGAAAAACTACTTGTTTGACCATTTTCCGGTGTGGTACAGCGTATATACTATATTATATTTGACTTGTTCTTCAATGTTCATCCGATTAATTACTTGCTTTGAATAAATGTCACCAGTTTGTTATTCATAACAAATTTCACACTTATTTAAATGAATTGCCTTTTTAAATAGTGTATCCTCACACAAATGAAGTCTATTCTGTGTTATGGTGAGTATTTTGACAGCACAGTGAGACTCGATTACTTATTTGTGGTGCTCAATGAGAGTGGGCGGAGCTTTCTAGAGCTGCACTTCTCTGATTGGTGGAATTTTCTGTACAGCCTCATGGGTAATGTAGTTTTTCAACCCAAATGTGAACGGATGGCTTGAGCTCACAGTAGGTCTGTCTTTAACCCTTAATCGTCCCTCAGGGTTTACGTTTGAGTCCCTTGGGCTCAGATAGACCCAAAACTTTTACAGAGCGATTGCATAAAGAAATATACATTTTTTACATGGAAAACTATATATCATTTTTTTTATTTACTTCTCAACTATACATTCCTGCTGTGTTTTTGTGGGTATTTGGTAGTTTTTTACCTATTTACTGCACAAATACTTAACTATGTCATAAACTGGCTCATTAAAAAAATATTTTTTTATGAAAAAATCACTTGAATGATGATCTTAAATAAATAGAAATAGTTTTTGGACATTGCTCTGTGTGTTAGGGATAGAATACCACCATCTGTAGGTTTGTGGAAAAACTTTAGGAATTATAGTTAAAGAGAAAGAGAGAAAGAGTGCAATGAGCACATTATCCACTAGAGGTCCAGAGGGAAGTTATGCAGAAGTTAAGCTGCCTTTCATCTTTCTTTTATTCGCCCTTTTCCCTCTTTCTCATGATTGTTCCATGTTGCATTTGTGCTCTAGTATTTGTCCTTCATTTACGTATGAAAATCTTTCATATTTATGCCAGTTTTGTTGATTTTATTTGCCAATTTCAATACAAATACTCTCTGTTGCAGTCACACACGTGTGTGTGTGTGTGTGTGTGTGTGTGTGTGTGTGTGTACGCGTGTGTGTATGATAGAAAGTTCGTTCTCCTTTGTGTTTATTCTCTAGGACCAGACCTTGATATAAATGTAGACATTTTCAGATTTATACTGGATTTAGTTGATTATTTTTGACCAAAAAAAAGTGTTTTTTTTTTTTTTACACTTTCCCATTCATTTTCAATGTGGGGTCAATCTGACCCTGAGGGACTTAAACGGTACATTTTTTTTTTACACACCTTTAGAACAACCAAATCAAGCCCAGATTTTTTGTGCATGTTTAGATTATTTAGGAAAAGTCACAGAGTCTCATGGCCCTGAGATGAAGGGAACACTTTTTAAAAATGGAGGAAAAGTCCAGTGGGGTCAGCTGGAGCCCAAGGGCCGATTAAGGGTTAACAGTTTATAAGTTATTGTAATAAATAAGTTCCTCTATGAAGAAAATGAATGGCGTTTTACTTCATGAACACAACTGTTGCGCTCTCAGGTGACAAAACGTTCACATCTAACCTTCCCAGCAATGGCCACGGGCCGGTCGAAGATGCCATGCATGCCCAGAATGGCAGACTGTGGCGGGTTGATGATCGGGGTCCCAAACATGGAGCCGAACACCCCTCCATTACTGATGGTGAACGTGCCACCGTCCATATCCTCCACCGCAAGTTCATTCTTACGAGCCTATGGGAAAACCACAAAGCAGCAAGACTTAAACACAGTCAATTAAACAAGCTCTTTTGTCTTCTCTGCATTTCTAATAGACCTGGCATTGTATATTCTGAATATAGTTGGCACTTGCCACCTCTTTTGGATGAAAGCTAAATCATGGTTGACGGGCATAAGTAATTTGCGCAAATTGAAAAATCTGAACTTTGGCGTATATTCGCGGCACGTTAACCAATCAGGAGCTTGCTCTAGTAGTGACAACAATGAGGACAGAATCATCTGTGGATGCCCGGAGCTGTACGACACATCTTCATACTTTATAGAAACAGGAATAAAAAGGATCTTGCTTGGAAGAAAGTGAGTGAGGAGGTCGGACAGTCTGGAGAGTTGTAAAAGCGCTTTTTACTCAATTTGAGCTCTACATATTGAGACTACAAGCTACAGCTAAAGCCGGCACATTGAGTTTATTCACCGTATTTTAAAACAATCCATGTCAGCCATTTCACAACGAGACGAGCCGCTGGCAGAAGCCCCTCCCATGAGGTGAATTCACGTCTGTTGTGAATGTCACATGTGTGAAGTTTTAGCTCAAAATACCCCACAGATCATTTTTATAGCATGTTAAAATTGTCACTTTTTGAGGGTGAGCAAAAACGTGCTGTTTTTGTGTGTGTCCCTTTAAATGCAAATGAGCTACTGCTCCCATCCCCTTTCAGGAAGCTTGTGTTAGCAGCTCTGATTACCTCGCGCGCACACACATACACATACACGTTGGGTTTTCATGTTTTATGGGGACTTTCCATAGGCGTAATGGTTTTTATACTGTATAAACTGTATATTCTATCCCCTTACACTGCCCCTGCCCCTAAACCTACCCATCACACACACACACACACACACTGCCCCTAAACCTACCCATCACACACACACACACACACACACACACACACACACACACTGCCCCTCAACCTGCCCATCACAGGAGACATTCTGCATTTTTACATTTTCAAAAAACATCACTGAGTCTGATTTATAAGATGTTTTCCTCATGGGGACCTAAAAATGTCCCCACAAGGATGAGGATTTCGGATATTGCCATCTTTGTGGGGACGTTTTGTCCCCATAGCGTAGGGATTACCAGTCCCCACACACACACACACACACACACACACACACACACACACACACACACACACACACACACACACACTGTATCAATAACTGTGAAAGACGGACGACAGCTTGAGCGACTCGACTACAACAACTCTTCCTCTTCTCCACACGTTCCCGGGGGCGGGGCTTATGTCAATGTTAGGGTTAGTGATGTCACTAGCTCGTTGTAGTCCCAACCAGCCGTTTGTTGTAGTCCTTAAAAAGAGATTTGCTCCCTTTGCTTTGAACGTTGAGCGTCGTAACTTCTGCAGATGTTGTTTACGCTCAAACAACAAGTGTGAAGAAACCCCAAATGTCTACGTTTTGCTTATTTGACGTCACTTTGGAGTATAAATTGTAGCACATTTCAGATAATAAAAAAAAAACACGCCTTGAAGTTGGTGAACACGGTGTAGCACATTATTTCACGACCACACTTTGAAAGCCCCTGAGCTAAGGTGCTCTGATTCCGCTCTTCAAACCGGACCGAGTCATTAGAGGAATAAACCGCAGAAATTCTATGGTTTGATTTTTCCCTTCACTAGGCATCAGCTCTACCAGTGACACCACCGCTGTTTTTTTAGGTCATGTAACATATTTACCTAAATAAAGATTTCTGGTTAGTTGCTCCATTTGCAGCTAAATAAGCATGTCTTCAGACAGCAGCTCAAATCATTGGCTCAGATCGGTCTCACCTTTTCTCCCAGTTCGTTAATGGTTTTCTCAATGTCTGCGAAGTTCATTCCCTCCACTCCTCGGATCACGGGAACCACCAGACCCTGTGAGACGAGAGACGTCATCAACGCTCATTTCTCAGGATTCTTTGATGAGCAGAACCGCATTTATTGAGATTGAATCTTTCGTAACATTATAAATGTCTTTACTGGACCTGTTCTCATGAGAGTCACACTTTCAGAGGAATAAACCTGTGGGAATTACCTTTGGTGTCGCGACGGCCACACTGATATCCACATAATCCCGATACACGATCTCTTTGGTTGTGTCATCAATGACTGCATGGATAAAAACAACCGTCAATAGCTTATCTATATATATATATATATCTATATATATATATGTATGTATGTATTAGGGCTGTCAATAGATTCTTAGGTGTGTTTAATAGAATTATATGGACTCCTTATATTTGGTGTCCTTTTGGAGTCTCCAATGAACCCTGAAGCTGCAGAAAATACAATTTTTCAATCTGATTGTTTACTTTGGATATAGCAAATTATGACAAAATGAATGTTTAAAGGGGTTTTAACTTTAGTTAGTGTGTAATGTTGCTGCTTGAGCATGAACAGTATCTGCAAAGTTACAGCGCTGAAAGTTCAATGCAAACGGAGATATTGTCTTTTAAAGTTATGGCAGTTTTTTGCCTACAAAAACGGCCGGTTTGAACTACAACAAGCTTCTTCCCGGGTTGGTGACATCATGAACACCTGGTATTAACAAACACTGCCCCCGCGAACATTCAACAAAGTGGGCGAGGCCACGTCGCCGTCATTACGAAAGAGAGAGAGCTGTTGCAGAACTACAAACTGGCCATCTAACCAATCTAAGACCATTGCGTTTTTCGGAGGGATGGGCTTCACAGAAGCAGGAAGCAAACAAGCCGTTCAAAGGACGACAGCGGTGTGGAATAAAGGTCAAATATAAGAAAAATATGGCGTTTAAAAAAAAAAAAAAAGTATTAAGACATGTTATACTGCGCCCCATGAACACAACCAAGCCTAGAAAAAAAACACGGAACCTCCCCTTTAATGTGATAAATAGCGTATACTTAAAGGGTTAGTTCACCCTAAAATAAAAATTCTGTCATTAATGACGTCCCCTCATGTCGTTCGACACCCGTCAGACATTTCCTCTCTCAAGACCCGTCGTTACAAAGTCCATCTCACTCTAGTGGGTCAATATATCTATAATAAATATTATTATATAAATTTAATATATATAAAATATCTTCATTTGTGTCTGAAGATGAACGGAGGTCTGACGGGTGTCGAACGACATGAGGGTGAGTAATTAATGACAGAATTTACATTTTTGGGTGAACTAACCCTTCCAGTATACGCCATTTATCACATTAAACATTCATTTTGTCATAATTTGCTATATCCGAAGTAAACAATCAGATTGAAAAACTGTATTTTCTGCAGCTTCAGGGTTCATTGGAGACTCCAAAATGACACCAAATATAAGGAGTCCATATAATTCTATTATATAATAAATGTATACACACCTAAGCACAAATGAATTAATGACAGAATTTTCATTTTTGGGTGAACTAACCCTTAAGTGTGCGATTAAATTGCGCTCTTCAGAAACAAAGGCAGAATACGACAGAGCTCGTGTTTTAAAGCAAAGCACACACTGGAACGAAACATTGAGTAAAAGCGCGATGTGAGTCTCTATTCTCTCTCATATGATGTGATCTGGCCTTCTTTACATCAGTTTAACTCATAGATTAGTTTAACGGCTTTAAATGGCCTGATCACAAACAGAAGCAGAATGGAGTTAAAGAGTTAGATGGACATTTCCTCCTCCAGGGTTACAGGTGCTGTAGATGCTCAGTGTGATTGTGACGAAACATACATTAATGACGCATTTTCACGTACTTCCGTCATTTATTTGTGTTAATTGCGTTCAATTATTTTAACGCGTTAACTAGGACTTTAAATTAACACTTTAACAGCACTAATATATTTATTAGGGCTGTCAAAAGATTAATCGCATCCAAAATAAAAGTTTGTGTTTACATAATATATGTGTGTGTACTCTGTTGATTATTATTTATATATATATATATATATATATATATATATATATATATATATATATATATATATATATATATATATATATATATATATATATATATATATATATACATACACACACACACACATTCATGTATACATTTAAGAAAAAATTATTATTTTTTATATATAAAACATTTATATTTATATATATTATATAAATGTATATACAGTATATACATCAAATATTTCTTAAATATATACATGAATGTGTGTGTATTTATATATAAATAATAATTAACAGAGTACACACACATATATTATGTAAACACAAACTTTTATTTTGGATGCGATTAATCGCGATTAATCTTTTGACAGCCCTAATATATATATGAGTGTTTACTCGATTACTGCGGACTTCCTTTGAAGAAATGTCACTAGTTTGTCATCTAAAACACATTTCACACTTCTATGAGTAATTGTCTTTAAATCCTCAAGCATATTAGTGTAATGAGAATGGAAACGTTTCACTGGAAGTGTTTTGTCATTTTACTAACATTGAGATAATATTAAAGTTTTTAAATTAGCTTTTATTTTTATCTTTACTGTAATTTTGTTGTGGGTTTGTGTCGTTTTTAAATGTGTTTTATTTTTTTTAGTACATTAAGTTGAACTAAATATTTTTATTTTATTTCTAATCAATATTTGGAATATTTTTCTTAGTTTTTTAATTTAATTGTAATAATTGTTAGTAATTTTGTAGTGGGTTTTTGTAATTTTTAAATAAATGTACATTTCTTTTTTAGTAAATCAAGATAAACTAAATGTAAATGAAACATGTTGCCTTGGCATCTGCTTAAGATGATTTTTTTATATTTTGAAATAGTTTTTTATTTTTATATTTTCTGTTTTCATTTGAATTGTTAGTAATTTTGTCGTTCGTCAGGCCACGCCCCGGTTCCTCGGGTAAAAGAGCATCTCAGATTTACAAATAGTTTTGGGATATTGTAAGTACTCAACTGAACAAAATATATAACACTGGGATATTATACTGAAAAAAGTTACATAGTGCACCTTTAAGTTAAATAATGCAAATAAGAAAAGTTGCCTTTGCATCTGCTGAAATAAGTTTTTTTTTAGTTTTTTATTTTAATTGTTAGTAATTTTGTAAATGTATATACATTTGATCTTATTTGAGTTGAATCTTCTTTGATTTGAAGTAAGAGGTGGTTTTAGTTTTAGTGCACAATAGCCCGGATCGTGAGAGCGTTCAATCAGACACGACGCATGCAAGTATCCGAAGAAGAAGAAGAAGAAGAAGAAGAAGAAGAAGAAGAAGAACATGAAATGGTGTGACTCTGGGCAAATATAGACACACACTGGCCTAATGAAACCGTGTTAAACGTGGCTGTCTATATAGGCCAAGCCAATGAGGTTTGGAAGGAAAGAGAGGAGGGGGTAATCTGTAAAACATGTTCTTTAGACTCGAACAGACGACCACATAACCACACACGCTTACCAGCGGCTTAACCTGAAGTGGTCAGAAGCTGAACGCTGAACTGCAAGGTGTGTGTGTGTGTGTGTGTGGAGACACGTACCAGCGTTAACGGCAGGCTGGTCTGTCAAAGCGTAGGCCGCCGCTTTCACAAACGCAGACATGAAGCCCAGTTTGATGCCGTGTTTCTTCAGGAAAGCATCTTTATATTGTTTCCTCATCTCTGAGATGTTGCTGTCATGGAGGAATAAGAAAACCTGTCAGACATCTGCTCAACATCATGTCATTTCAGGAAACAGATGTTTAGCAGAATGTTCACGCTGCTCAATCACAGCGGATCTGTTAAGCATCATCAAACACATCCGTGTGAATTGAGCAGTTTTCCGGGACTTCTGAAGTCATATTTTCCTGTTTATTAATGTGCAGCTGCTTTTTAAACAATCTGTACTGTATAAAGTGCTGTGGCAATAAAGCGGACTTCACTGATTGAATTGAAAAAGCTGCATAAGAATAAAAACCCTTTTGTGGTCCACAGAACAAATAACTAATAGGTTTGAAACACAAACAGTGTGTGAATAACATTTAGATTAGGGTTAGCCAGGAGTATAGAGCATAAATATTTTCTTTTTTTTCTGGTTACCTTGAGGTCTGATTGGTTAGTGTTGAGACTAGCACTTCGATAACAAACATGAGGAAAATAAGGAAGAGCACGTGCAGAGCCGCTGTAATTTTGTGTAGATAGATATGAGTTGTAATATTACACGGGTCCTAACCAGACATGAAGCGGAAACAACAACATACAAACTATGCCAATCTCAGCTACTGATTATGATTTATTTAATGTTTGAATATCATTTTGTGTGAGCTTTACAGCCTTACTGGAAGCGAGACAATGATCATATTCACCTCAGACAAGAACATTCAAACCCTGAACAAACAAGTGTATTGTAGGACAAATTGGCTCTTCTGATTGGCTGTGATTTTGGTTGCGAGTGCAGTGCGCTTGAAAGACTCCACCCACACGCTCTTCTGATTGGCTGTTATGTTTGATTGATTTGGTTGCGAGTGCAGTGCGCTTGAAAGACTCCACCCACACGCTCTTCTGATTGGCTGTTATGTTCGATTGATTTGGTTGCGAGTGCAGTGCGCTTGAAAGACTCCGCCCACACTCTCTTCTAATTGGCTGTTATGTTTGATTAATTTGGTTGCGAGTGCAGTGTGCAAGAGAGACTCCGCCCACACACTCTTCTAATTGGCTGTTATGTTTGATTGATTTGGTTGCGAGCGCAGTGAGCAAGAGAGACTCCACCCACACACTCTTCTAATTGGCTGTTATGTTTGATTGATTTGGTTGCGAGCGCAGTGAGCAAGAGAGACTCCACCCACACACTCTTCTAATTGGCTGTTATGTTTGATTGATTTGGTTGCGAGCGCAGTGCGCAAGAGAGACTCCGCCCACACACTCTTCTGATTGGCTATTATGTTTGATTGATTTGGTTGCGAGTGCAGTGCGCAAGAGAGACTCCGCCCACACACTCTTCTAATTGGCTGTTATGTTTGATTAATTTGGTTGCGAGTGCAGTGCGCAAGAGAGACTCCGCCCACATACTCTTCTAATTGGCTGTTATGTTTGATTAATTTGGTTGCGAGTGCAGTGCGCAAGAGAGACTCCGCCCACACACTCTTCTAATTGGATATTATGTTTGATTTGGTTGCAAGCGCAGTGCGCAAGAGAGACTCCGCCCACACACTCTTCTGATTGGCTGTTATGTTTGATTGATTTGGTTGCGAGCGCAGTGCGCAAGAGACTCCGCCCACACACTCTTCTGATTGGCTATTATGTTTGATTGATTTGTTGCGAGCGCAGTGCGCAAGAGAGACTCCGCCCACACACTCTTCTGATTGGCTGTTATGTTCGATTGATTTGGTTGCGAGTGCAGTGCGCTTGAAAGACTCCGCCCACACTCTCTTCTAATTGGCTGTTATGTTTGATTAATTTGGTTGCGAGCGCAGTGAGCAAGAGAGACTCCACCCACACACTCTTCTAATTGGCTGTTATGTTTGATTGATTTGGTTGCGAGCGCAGTGAGCAAGAGAGACTCCACCCACACACTCTTCTAATTGGCTGTTATGTTTGATTAATTTGGTTGCGAGCGCAGTGAGCAAGAGAGACTCCACCCACACACTCTTCTAATTGGCTGTTATGTTTGATTGATTTGGTTGCGAGCGCAGTGCGCAAGAGAGACTCCGCCCACACACTCTTCTGATTGGCTATTATGTTTGATTGATTTGGTTGCGAGTGCAGTGCGCAAGAGAGACTCCGCCCACACACTCTTCTGATTGGCTATTATGTTTGATTGATTTGGTTGCGAGTGCAGTGCGCTTGAAAGACTCCGCCCACACTCTCTTCTAATTGGCTGTTATGTTTGATTAATTTGGTTGCGAGTGCAGTGCGCAAGAGAGACTCCGCCCACATACTCTTCTAATTGGCTGTTATGTTTGATTAATTTGGTTGCGAGTGCAGTGCGCAAGAGAGACTCCGCCCACACACTCTTCTAATTGGATATTATGTTTGATTTGGTTGCAAGCGCAGTGCGCAAGAGAGACTCCGCCCACACACTCTTCTGATTGGCTGTTATGTTTGATTGATTTGGTTGCGAGCGCAGTGCGCAAGAGACTCCGCCCACACACTCTTCTGATTGGCTATTATGTTTGATTGATTTGTTGCGAGCGCAGTGCGCAAGAGAGACTCCGCCCACACACTCTTCTGATTGGCTGTTATGTTTGATTGATTTGGTTGCGAGCGCAGTGCGCAAGAGAGACTCCGCCCACACACTCTTCTGATTGGCTATTATGTTTGATTGATTTGGTTTCGAGTGCAGTGCGCAAGAGAGACTCCGCCCACACACTCTTCTGATTGGCTGTTATGTTTGATTGATTTGGTTGCGAGCGCAGTGCGCAAGAGAGACTCCGCCCACACACTCTTCTGATTGGCTATTATGTTTGATTGATTTGGTTTCGAGTGCAGTGCGCAAGAGAGACTCCGCCCACACACTCTTCTGATTGGCTATTATGTTTGATTTGGTTGCGAGCGCAGTGTGCAAGAGAGACTCCGCCCACACACTCTTCTGATTAGCTATTATGTTTGATTGATTTGGTTTCGAGCGCAGTGCGCAAGAGAGACTCCGCCCACACACTCTTCTAATTGGATATTATGTTTGATTTGGTTGCGAGCGCAGTGCGTAAGAGAGACTCCGCCCACACACTCTTCTGATTGGCTATTATGTTTGATTGATTTGGTTGCGAGCGCAGTGCGCAAGAGACTCCGCCCACACACTCTTCTGATTGGCTATTATGTTTGATTGATTTGGTTGCGAGCGCAGTGCAAGAGAGACTCCGCCCACACACTCTTCTGATTAGCTATTATGTTTGATTGATTTGGTTTCGAGCGCAGTGCGCAAGAGAGACTCCGCCCACACACTCTTCTAATTGGATATTATGTTTGATTTGGTTGCGAGCGCAGTGCGCAAGACAGACTCCGCCCACACACTCTTCTAATTGGATATTATGTTTGATTTGGTTGCGAGCGCAGTGCGCAAGAGAGACTCCGCCCACACACTCTTCTGATTGGCTATTATGTTTGATTGATTTGGTTGCGAGCGGAGTGCGCAAGAGAGACTCCGCCCACACACTCTTCTAATTGTTTATGTTTGAATGATTAATTATATTTTATTAACCCAAATATAATCTAATCCATGTATTATTTTTGTCATCATATTTTCATCAACAGCTGAAAAAGCGATGCTGAATATGATTGGAATATCTGAATACCAAAAACGATTATATATCTTGAATGTAACTTAAGTACATCTTTATCGTTTAACAGTCGTTGTGACATGCACACACACCACAGAAATGAGCACGAAAAATGCTTTAAAATGTAAATAAGCCACTACGGACTGTTCCATTTGTGTTGCGTTCTTTACAGATTGGCTTCAGCGCCAGTGAATATTAGTTTCTGTTCCTCTCAATTCCGATTTCGTTTTATCTCTACGGTGGCCGATTTAGTCCAAGATTAACATGGCTTCCAGTTCGACCTCGTCCACATTGGACACGGTGCCATCGAGAGTTAAAACGCCAAAGGCGAAGCTTGAATTTAAGGGAATGTCCCTCTTTGGCTAATGTACTTTCAAGATGGAGGAGCAACATGGCGACCCGCATTCAAACCCTCACCCGTATGAGTTTACAATGGCATATTATAAACTTACGAGAATACTTTATTACTTGAAAGAAGTAAATATACATTAATGAGCACATATATTTTTGAAAGAACTAAGTGTTTTTAGCTAAGAATAAACTAAAAAAGTAACACAGTGTAGCTTTAACTCTCCTTTCTAAAACACTTAATCATGGATGCTGTGGACAACAGTCTGCCCATGTTTCGAGTGAAAAGGGCAGAGACTGTAATTCTCCATTTTCCTGTCTCTAACGCCGTTTATCCTCTCCGGTTTCTCCGCTAACGGAATTAGGACCGTCCCAAGACACGCGCTCTCAGAGAAAGGAGAGAAGACGCGATAAAAATCTTCACTTTCCGAAGCCTTCAAATCTTATTGGTTTGTCATAATAGCCCATAACGTTCCGGGCGCCTGGAGCTCCCGAAGGCCCGTCTCAGGGGACGTCCTGGGGCAGATGCTCGCAGACGAGCTAGCTCCTACCACTCCAGACCGGCACAGTCTTCCTCCATCCCATCAATGCCAACGAGATTAGCAGCAGAACACCAACCCCGAGCAGCTGAAAGGCAATACGGCCATTTGCGCTGGGGAGAAATCCTCAAAGTGTCATCTTCAGGGGTTAGCGAGGACATTAACGTTTCCTTGTAAATTAATAAAGCCCCATTTTACCCTTCTTATCTTTGTTTTGACCAACATTAGGACCAAATATTTACATTCCGTGCTTTAAGTGGCGATCGGGTTTCAGAGATCTCTTCCTGTAGGCCAGATTCCAATCTATAACCATTTGGACGGGCATTGCGGAGCTTCTAATCAGGTTTGGGCAATAAGCTACATTTTCACAGGCCATCGACAGATTTCCTATGTGTCAGTGGTCAGTTCTGGACACTAATATGAAGCGTGCACATGAAGAAAGAAAGAGTTTCTCGTGTGGTATCTCAGACTGGTTTGAGTAGTTTGTCAGGTGGTCAGCCATCAAACCATCACTCAGACCTCTATTTTAACTGATCAGACTTGTATTTTTCGTAAAAACGGACGAACAAAACTACGAAAGTTCTCAAAGACGGTCATAACTTTCAAAAAATGCACTCTTATTTAACCTACCTCCACCATTAGTACTGGGCGGTATGACCAAAACTGTATATCACGGTATTTTTCTAAACTATATCGGTTTCACTGTATTTTTTCCCCTATGCATGACCAGGTGTTATAACTGTAACAGGTGTTTAACTCTCGCAATTGCGAGTTTACATATTTGTGATATAAACACGAAAATTGTCGCAATTCTTTTTTCCTCAGTATTTGACTTCATAACTTGCAATTGCAGTTTAGATCTCACAATTCTGAGAAAAGAAGTCAGAATTGCGAGATCTAAACTCGCAACTGCGCAAAAAAGTCAATTGTGAAGAAAAGACTTGCGAGTTTATATCACACAATTCTGACTTTATAACACACAAATGTGACTTTATATCAAAATTATGTCAGTGTTTCCCCTACCATTGTTCAGGGGGGGGAGCCCCGCCCTCCCAAAACGCCCCCCCGCCCCCCCCTGAATGAATGACAAAAAATATTTGTCATTACGGTCGACAATAAGAATTGCCCGATGGTTCAGTGCCAGCGTGAAAGACGCTCCCAGAGCTGCATCTTAACGGAAACTGGTCATTTGCGCATTTTTAAGCCTTGCCAATTTAAATATTCAAGCGCTCATAGACGAGAAAGTGTCTCTCAGTTTGCTCGTCGCGAAGGGCAGCAACACAACACACACACGGCCACGCGTCTCACAGCGCGCGAATATTCACACAAAATTATATCAAAATGCCTGTCTTGTTGAGTATCATCGTAAATATAGTCGGTTAGGTCTTTTAAATGAACGTAAACATGAAATTTGCCAGTCACCGCCAGCATTTATGGTCATTTTCACAAGTTTTAATGGTCCACAGAATATCTAAACATGCAAGAAAGAACAGACCCACTGTTTTATTCCAGCTTCATATATTATTTTTTTAATCAACACTTGAATGTTGCAAGTTTCATGAAAAAGCAACATTTTGAGCATAAAGCTGAAAAAAAATCATGTTTTTGTAAAAGACTAACGTTACGTCCGAACGATGAACAAAACACAGATGTTGTAGATCGAGTCCATCAACACCGCAAAGCTTCAGTCCTAGAACTCGTCCTGGGTTGGCATTTCATTCAATAACATAAGGCAGTTGTGATTTAAATGCTGTTTAATGGTGATGATCGCGTTATTTGACATAATGCATCTGCTTACACATGATATCGCACGTTCCTCCTGCTTCGGCAGTGTTTTGATCAGGAGATTCTGTTCTCGTGCAGGAAATGCGCTACAGCGCCCCCTACCGTATAACAGTGAACACACATGGAAAGCCGGAAAATATCGTCATTGGCTATATAAATATTGAGGTAACAAAAGACAAAAAAAAAAAAAATCACTCACTGTTCTTGACTGAATAACTTTTAATAAGGGTTAATCTGTATTTATATGCAGTGGCATATAATTTTATGCAGACTATGCAGTGATATTTTTACTATTTTTGTACCTGACAATCTAGTTTAGACCTACATGAAAATAACTGTTTATTTCATTTGTATATGTTTGTTCTGCTGTATTTATGTGTGCTTTTGCTCATAATTTGATTATTTGTTCTTATTTTATTACTGACGGTCTTTAACAATATAAAAAAAAATTATGAGTTAGGATATTAGTTTTTAGAGTCATAACCTTATATGGCTCAAAAACAATACTAGGCCTATTTTATTTTATTTGTCGTTTTTTTTTGTGTGTGTGGTGGGGTCAGTGAAAATTCTGACAGGGCAAGTAAAAATTTGAACCCCTGAAAAAAATCCTTAGCATTGAGCCCTGAAATATATTCCCCCCAAAAAAACAACAACAAAAAAAAAACACGGATTTGCGTGTAACTTTAATGGTAAAAATTTGAAAATGCAATGGAGAAGGTGACGAACCTAAACAGGCAAAAATTAGGGTTTCTTTTCTTAAAAGCAACAAAATCCAGAGCAACAACTCAAGCAAAGCCAACCTCTGTTGTGTTGTAAATAGTTTTGAGATGTATAAATAAATGTTGTTTATATTTATTTACCAAATTAATTAATTTATTGTCTATGGCAACACCACGTATCCGTATATGATTTTTTGGGGCCGATACCGATTTTAACAAACAATTATTGGCCGATACAGATACTGACATTCATCACTTGCCCTCTTGTTTGAAATTGTCATTTAAAATAGTGTTTTTAAAGTAAAAAACAAAACAAAAAAACATTAACTTATAGCCTACTAGCTAGTTTATTGCTGCATTATCAAAAAAACAAACAAAAAAACTCACACACACAAATAAACGCGTGCCATTCCAAAAGCTAATTGTGTGTGTGTGTGTGTGTGTGTGTGTGTGTGTGTTTTTTTGTCTGTTTTGCACTCTTGATGTTTTCGAGATCTTCACTGTTGAGTCCTTCTTTCATCCTGGCTGATTTGTAGATTTGTACGCACAAAAAAACTCTGTATTTTCATTTCCTATGGGGGTCATTTTTGACCCAAAGGTCCTGAATGTGACTTTTTTTTTTTTCGCCCACTTAGACTTTTCAAATCCTGTCCCCAATTTGGGGTGTTCATATACCAAGTACCAATAAAGTCACCAAGTTTCGGACCATTCCGATGAAGCTACGATTTTTATTTATTTATTATAAAACGCTCATTTTTGACCCGAAGAACCCCAGAGGGTTAAAGGGACAGTTCACCCAAAAATGATAATTCTGTCATGATTTACTCACTCATTACTCCCCATATTAACTTCTTTCTTGTGCTGAACAGAAAAGATGATATTTTGAAGAATGTGGGTAACCGAACAGTTGCTGGTTGACGTCTATAGTATGAAAAACATGTGGTTACCCACATTCTTCAAAA
Source organism: Gobio occitaniae (assembly GCA_033150135.1). Taxonomy (NCBI): domain Eukaryota; kingdom Metazoa; phylum Chordata; class Actinopteri; order Cypriniformes; family Gobionidae; genus Gobio; species Gobio occitaniae. The sequence goes on from JARQWZ010001552.1 coordinate 300,941, forward strand.
CAATTTTTATGTTCAGCAGAAGAAAGAAACACATTCAGGTTTAAACTTGAGAGAGTAAATGATAGCTGAACTATCCCTTCAAATGTTAACAAAACATTAAATCACTCACTGCTCTTGACGGAGAACGAGCTCTAATAAGAATCAAAGTATAATATAAAAATATACAGTGAAGTGTATATCAAGTTTAATTTTTTATAACCGTTAATTCAATTTGTGACGTGAATGCTACGGTTAAATACACCGACAGTAGCTGAAAAAATAAAGCAGTTTATTTAATTTTTATATTATGTTGTGTATGTGAGTGTTATCTTCGCCCACTTTGGCCTAAATATATATATATTGTTAGCTTGTAAGGCTTTGTTTTTAAAATAGTGGAATTAGTTCTGTTGAACTGCTCAGTCACTTGCAAAATAGTAAAACCAACATGAAAAAGATTTGAGATAAAATGGTGATTTTCCTGAAAGAAACAGTGATCTGATATTTTTGCCGTATTGCCTCCCCTACCTCATATCAACTTCATTGAAGGTTGTCAACATGGCGCAGGTGCTCTGCGCTTCCTTCAGCCGCTGGGCGATTCTCAGCCTCATGCGGTTCATCTTCACCTGCACAAAACCACAGGAGGCCAGAGACTTCACAAGCTGAACTTATGCTTGATATAACATTCATATGTGAACAATGTTTTCAGTGCACCTTTTTATTTGACCATTACAGGGTTTTCCATTTTCAAGATTACTACGGCAGGAATAAATGGCAAACATCACGCCCAAATAAAATAAAATAGCGACTTTTTACCTCGCTATTCTGACCTTTTCCTCACAATTGTGAGAGTACATAATTATGATATAAACATTTATAAAGTTATTAACTCCCAATTCTTTCTTTTTTTTACCACAGAATTGCACTTTATAACTCGCATAGGTCCTCACTAATACGTTTTCATTTGAAAACGCATCTTTTTCTCTCCGTTTTGGCCTTCCGTCCACATGTACCTATATAACCGGTGTGTAACCGGACTGAATCAGAACGCAGATTTCGGTGGCACTTAAATTCAAGCGTGTTTTCGCGCTTTGGCTGGTGCCGAGCCAGAGACAGATGCCCTCATCACATATTACAACTACTCAGTGTTTTCAACCACATCATGTTTATTTTAGGTTCAAGACATTTAAATGCACATAAGTACTAACACACAATATGATGTCTATAGCGGCAATAATAATCCTTCCAGACGGTTATAACTTGATTACGCGTTTTATTAATGTCAGATACACAGTATATAGTAACTATATAGTTTAATCTATTCTTCTCCCAGTTCAGCGGTCACTCACTTTCATGTGTTTCATGAGAAGTGGATACGAGTTGTAAATCCGACAGATCCGATTCTCTGAGGCGCAAACTAACATGGCGCATTATAGATCAACTGACACATTCACTCACACATATTTGAAAAGCAGAATATCAGATAGTTCGTGACATAGTTTGTGAATAAAAAAAGAAAAACGAAATAAAAGCGATACAGCTGTCATACAGCGCTATTGCAGCTACTGTGTGTCATGTGAGAATCATGACGCGTCGCTATGGAAACAATAATTGATGCATTCTAAAATATTAAGCCAGAGAATATGGTCATATTTCTGCAAAATAAAGCTGCACCTTGAAGCTGTTATTACTGTGACTGTTATTTAGTGTTAAATTAGGCCTATTGTGTTAAGTGGCTTAGGTTTCACCAAGTAAATTGTGTTTTGTTTCTATTTATATATTTAAGTATACTTTAAACTTTTAATAAATTGTTAAATTTAAATAATAATAATTAAAAAATCAATAAAAAGCCATTCTTTAAAGTCATTTTGTGGCTCTTTAAAAAAAAAAAAAAAACGTTTCTCTGATTTCAACCTGATGCTTGAGTTAAATTGGGATTTATTTCTCTGTTTCAATGAATTATTTTGTCTTAATTTGGCATGACTCAAAATGTTCACGTAAATCTCCAAATGGCATTTACCTGTCACACGTGTGTAAACAGAGCCTTTCCTTTAGTGAAAGAGATGCATTGACTCTTTTTCAATATCGAACAAATGGCAACAATAAAACAGGCTCTACTAATTTAGAAGGTGGGGAAAAAAGAAAAGAAAAGCAACCATTTTAAGTCATTTCAGATCAAATTCAGACTTACTGAATATCATCAGAGATGAAGAACGTCAAGATATAATTTGAGAACCACATTGACATTTTGTGGTCTAGCATGATGATGCTAACACACAACTGCACAAGTGACTGAAGAAATCAAACGCTGCTAGTCCTAGAGGAGCTAGTCTTTACTGGTCTAAGAAAGACCCTAACAGAACGAGCACATGAGGGTGGCACTGGTGTATGGGAACCAGTATATGTCCAGTATATGAGCTGCTGTGTTAGTGGTGTTAGCGTGTCTTACCCTGTGCTCTGAGCGGGCGGCTTTGGCTCCAGTGTCAGCAGAAGCAGGAGCAGCAGCAGTGGGTTTGATGGCTGAAACTGTCAACACACACAAGAAGGAGACGGTTCAGTCCTTCCATGTTTAGTAGCAAAGGCAGGACATCAAATTGAAGGGTTCTTAACCCTCAGAGCCCGACGGCATCGCCCACGACGTCACACGGCACCTCCGATAAATATCTATATTATTTCATGAAACTTTTATCGATTTTCTTACCGTTTTTTCCAGCAGAAAGCTAACGAGCTAGCCATCACGGGGGTGTCTTTGGTGTCTTTGTAGCCTTTACAGAAGGTTTTCTATCCAGCCTGGAACATGTGCATCTTTTTGGAGTTGTTCAGCAATAAATCAAAACGCTTACATCCAAGATTTATCCACTTGATGTCCATAATTTATAAATTTTCCGTCATTTTTGCCGCTAGCGCGATGCTAGCTGCCATTTTGGATTAGGGTTTGACCAATGACAGGCTGATCCGTCAACCACGTTGGTGTGCGTCATTACGCATGAACCACAGCTCTGTTATTGTGGAGAGAGAGAGACGCACGGCTAGTATTGAGGAGATAGAGAGAGGGACGCGCTGCAGTTTTGTGGAGAAAGTTTGAGGAGAAAGTTTGAGGAGAAGTTCCTGATAGGAACTGTTTTGAGGCTTGGCACCAGTAAATATCCAAAATCGAAAGAGGCCAAAAACGCCTGGACTTTTTTTGGAAAAATGTAAATAGTTTTGGTTCTGTATAAGTTCTCATGTTTATTCCTGAGTTCCAGGACTCCAAAGACTTGAACAAACTGTTTTCCAGAAGAAATATGCTTAGCTTTAATTTATTTGTGTGTGTTTTCAATAAATATTTGAGTGATTCAATTTCCGTTTTATGTTTTCATTTGTATTTATGGTCCCATAACTTTTTTTACATTCAGGTGACATCAATGCAACACACATATACTGATAGTGCAACTTGTCTTGAAAAAAAAGAGGTGTGTCAATTGTCTGTGCACAACAGGGTTGATGTTTTACAAGCTTTTTTAGTAAATAAAACCAGGCGGAAAATTAATTGTAAAAATACCCTTAGGTCTTAAAGGGTTAAGACCTGCACAAATAATATTAATACCATATGGGAAAGGTAGAGCAATGTCTATGGTAACACTCTAAAAACCAGAATTCAAAATCCTGATTGTTTAGATTTTTGCCATATTAAAACAAATTTTTTTTTTTTAATTTGTCTCTGTGTGAATGAATGGCGCTGACACACACACACACACACACACACACACACGAGACGCTCATGGTGTGTTTTCAGCGTATGCCGACTCACTATATGAGGACATCAACGCATTAACCTCATCTCTAGAGCCGCTCTGAGAGTCACTTGATCAGCATTTACGGTTTCATTTGAGAAAAACTCTCGTCATATCATAAACACACAGAAACTCAAAAGTGTTCACGGCATCCCGTCAAAATCAGAGTTCGGTTTAACTGGAAGAAATTGTGACAGAAATATATAACTGTTGTACAGTCGAATTTAGCCACATCTCAATGTAATAATAATACTAACATTAATAATAAAGAAAAACGTTTTTCATAGGGCCCTAAACATGTCACTATTGTTAAAGGAACACTCCATTTTTTTTTAAAATAGGCTCCTTTTCCGTCTCCTCTAGAGTTGAACAGTTGAGTTTGACCGTTTTTTTAATTCGTTCAGCCGATCTCCGGGTCTGGCGGGAGCACTTTTAGCATAGATCATTGAATCTGATTAGACCGTTATAATCTGTCCAAAACCGGCCAAATAAGGGCGTTTTCACACCTACCTTGTTTGGTCCGGATTTTCAGACTTTTCAGTTTGGTCCGAATCAAAATACAGGTGTGAAACCTCCCCTGACCACGATCTGGACCAAACAGACGAAATTTGGTCCGACGAAAAGAGGTCGTCTCGATCCGGATCAAACTGAACAAAGGTTTGGTTTGTTTCTAGTGTGAAAGCATTTTCTGTATAGTTCGGACTTTCAGAGCATTTACAGGAAGTTCCTGTTTATGTTTAAATATTATAATGTTATTTAAATTCAATCTAGGCTACATTGATTATGAAAAGTGAAAATATGCGCAATATGTCAGAAGACAGAAGGTCAGAAATAATTTTGAACGAAATTTTGTATGATTTTGCTTAGAAAGCCTTTCTTTAATGTGAATTTCGTTTTGTATAAATTGTATCTTAATTTTATTCAACGTTTAATCAGATAATTGCCTGGATTTAATAAATAATAAGCAAATAGTCTAGCAGACAATAATCGCGGGAGCGATCACATGCTTTGCACATGAACTGGAGCGCGTCTCAAATAAACCGAAACTCAGCAGATACTCGTCTCACAAACATGAGAAATATGTGAATATAAAGCTTGAAATGTCCACTTTTAAATGTAACGAATAAAAAAATAGTCAAGCAATGCGCACTGTTCAATAGCAATGATATGCGTCCGTTAAAAACTCACTCTTGTCAAAGTCGCTGAAGCAGACGCACGTCCGTTTACAAACCAATCAATGTCCAGATGCCGCACACATGATGAAGACGAGTGGACACAAGTGTGTCATGTACAGTTCTTTAGTGCGCTCGCATAATTGCAATGTGAAACCAAACCAAAACTAACCGAATGTATAAAATTGATCAAAAGATGAACTTCGGTTCGGACCTTGGTGCGGACTTTCAGGTGTGAAAACGCCATAAATCTCGTCTAAACAGTCTTGCGTGTATGACATTTAATGTCTTTTTGCGTTTAATATTCACAGATGCTAACAGAATAAAGCCTACCTTACAATCAGCCCTGAATCCGTCACGTTAAGAAATGAACAGCTTTTCATGAGGAGAATTATAGCTCAACGTGTCAAAACGATGTAGCTGAAGTAACGTTACAGCGCTTCACTAGATGTGTTTGTATGAGTTGACGTGTGGATCGGCAGTATTTGAATCTGATAGAGCGTGCGATCCGTGGGCGTGGCCGCATTAGCGGATAATGAAGCGGCTCGCGAAAGACTGACAGCGCTCTCTTTTCAACCAGATTACATAAACACAGAATATTTGTTTTCAATTTGGTTTACAGTGTTTAAAACCTGACATTTCAGCGTTTCTTTAGACATATGTCTCATGTTTGTGAGACAAGTATTCACTAAGCTAGAGGTCATTTTCTGAAGACTATCTGAATGAACGTCTTTGACAGAGAGGCTGCAGATTGCGCATCATGTGTTTTCTTTATTTTGCAAAAAGCAAAACATTTAGTTTTTATTGTGACTGTACACAAAAAAAAATAGAAACTTAACAGATTATAATGATGTATAACACTTGCCTGAATGATTAAAAAACGACAGTTATTTGAGTCTCTTTGGCACTGATAAGAAAAAAAGAGCCGATCGCGCCGGCGCGGCCGCCGACTCGAGAGAGTTAAAAGCTGGAAAAACAGCCAAAACTGACAACTCCACAGTGAGTCAAGGGCGTAAGGGCAGAGCAAGTTTAAATATCCTTTCTAGTCTGTATTCCCATCTTGGGATGGGGGTTAATATGCAAATGACACATTTCTGAGCGTGACTTAAAGAGAATGACACATTTAATATTTTAAAAATGATTTTATTTACAACACGGAAACGCCTGGAACTCAAGGAAGTGTTGTGACGCATGACACAAATAATAAAAGACTGACATAGGGGTGTAACGGCACACAAAACTGACGGTTCGGTACGTATCTCGGTTTGGAAATCACCGTTCGATACGAGTTCGGTACAGCAGTTTTACAAAATTGCTTTTTATTTATTTTTTATTTTTAACAGTGGTTTACTGAAGAAGAAAAAAAGTGTCTGTCCTTGAATTAATTAAATGATATCTAAAAGTTTATTGAAAATATTGCTGTAAACTATATAGGGAGCCCTTACTTGCACATTAATATTAAAGGTTAACAACAGAGCCCAAACTATTAGCCTAAATTCAGTTGCTATTTATTTTTAGGTATAATAATCAACACTCAAATAACACATTGTGTGCAAACATGTAAGCTTCACATAAGGCAGTTTTTGCATTAACTTCTAAATTTAATTATAAAATAGTATTTTCTCCAATTCGTTGTTGAAATATAATCATTTATACACAGTTTGTGTCATTTTCATGACAGATTTATTGAAACATACATTAAATAATTAAGACATCACTAACAAGTAGAATATAATGAATATAACAGCTAATATAGTGCATATATTTAGTGAAAGAGTTGATTTCTCTAGTGAATATAATTCTGTGGACACAATGACTGCCTAAGGTCATGTGATGCTGACATTGTTTAGTTTACAGCAGTTATATTGAGGTCTTTCCACCGTTGAAACACAGATTGAGCGATTACACCACATATGATACATTACAGTAAGTTGTAATGTATCCTCAACATACCTTCAGATGTTCACTCATGTTTATTCTTTAGGAAGAGATGATCGAGCGACTGACCTGGTTTGGACTGGATGGGCTGGGCTGGCACAGGGGGAACTGGGGGCATGCTGGTGGGGATGGGGCCCGCAGAAGGAGCAGGGGCCGCAGGAGCAGGGGGAGGAGCCTCTGCAGGGGGAGGAGTCACCGTCGTCGTCTTAGCAGCTCCAGCTGAAACATGTCATTGAGTCAGAGCTGAAACCACTGCGGCAGAGCAGCACTCACTTACAACAACCACTTCCTCAGACAGAAACACCTGATGCTTTATTTCTGGCTATGGTTATGAAGACGACAGAAATGTTAAATGTGGGTAGAATATATATATACTTTGCCCTATAAAGATTTCAAAAGTCAGTTTACTGGGATTACAAAATAAGATGTATTTAGCAATAAATATACCTCCTTTCTTGAGTCTGAACAGAGGAGTTCCTCCTTCCACTTTCCCTCCATCAGGAACCAGGAGCTCCTCGATGACTCCAGCCGCTGGAGAGGGAACCTGCACCGAGGTCTGCAGGACCACAACACACACTTCACTCACACACACACTACTGGCTTCCATAATCCATAACTTTCAGGCACGTGCAGAGGGGGGGGGCTTTGGGTGCTCGAGCCCCTGCCCTTTTTCAAAATGAATCAAAAGTGCCCCTCTCAGACAAATATCAATGATAATATCTTGGTCAATAAAACTAAATAAATGTGATTATTATAACATGACAATGTATACAATAGTAACGAACGGCTCAAAGTCGGATAATTTCTGTTGAGGCGTTGCCATAACGCGTTGCTATGGGTTGCGTGCGTTTTGATTGACAGCTGATTTTCCACTGTTCGGAAACGGCTCTCGAGCCAAATATGGTCCTTTCAGAGAGTGTGTGGCCTCACGGGAAAAAAGTAAACCAATATTTTTTTTTTTCATCCATAATCAGAGCTAATGTGTTGATTTAATTACAAATCTATTAGGTGTAACGGTACACGTATTCGTATTGAACCGTTTCGGTACAAGGCTCTCGGTTCGGTGCACGCGTGTACCGAACGGTTCTGAATGCAATCTTTAACAGTTAACAGTCGGCTTGTTTAAAGCGCGGAACACACTTCAATCCTAGTTCCCACACGAACATATTGAGTATTCAGTCCATTTTATCACGAAATTCAAACGATAAATGCATTTTAATGCTCTTTGATGTTACGTGACTGATAGACGCGTATCAGTTCAACTTCAAGCGGCAGCGCGCGCCACGCGAGTGAACGCGTCGCGATCAGGAAGAGAATAAATATAAATTAATATCTTGTTGAGGATACATTACAACTTACTGAAACGTATCATATGTTGTGTAATCACTCCATCGGTGATTCAACCGCGGAAAGACAATAAAACAGCTGGTAAACAATGTCGTGTAGAATCACGTTTACCTCAGAAGTCAGTGTCCACAGCTGTTAGCTCACTAACGTTAGAGAGATTAACTCTTTCACTGAATACATGCACTATATTAGCCTATATATTCATTATATTAGCCTATATATATTCATTATATACTACTTAGCCTGTTAGTGATGTCTTGTTTATTTAATGTATGTATGTATGCCACTAAATTATTATATTTCAACAAAAAATTGGAGAAAAAATTATAATAATTCGATTTAGAAGTTACTGCAAAAACTGCCTTATGTGAAGCTTATGAGTGTTGATTCTTATATCTAAAAATAAATAGCAACTGAATGTAGGCTAATAGTTTGGGCTCTGTTGTTAATCTTTAATAGCAATATGTAAGTAAGGGCTCCCTATATAGTTTACAGCATTATCTTTAAGAAACTTTCAGTTATAACTGAATTAATTTAAGGACAGACACAATTTTTTTTCATTAAACCACTGTTGAATAAAAATTAATAAAAAGCAATTTTGTAAAACTGCTGTACCAAATCCGTACCGAACCGTGACTTCAAAACCGAGGTACGTACCGAACCGTCAGTTTTGTGTACCGTTACACCCCTAATATCTATATATTAGCTATATATTTTAAAGTATTACACAATTCACCAATGCCCGTTTGTCATGTATATACACCAACCAATCGTGATCTGGCAAAGCAAGTTCAAATTCCATTGGGCGATGTGAAGCGGTAATTTTCTGTTCTTATTCATAAATCGGTTGAAAATTACATGGACAGACGAACTAACGTTTGTGGAACGATTTCCTGCGGTTTGTCTAATTTTATAAATTGCATCACTGACAAAATGGATTCTAACAGACAACAAACAAATCCCTGCACAAAACCACAGCAGCAAACGTCGCATTAATGGTAAGTAGTGTTGAATTCACTTGTATTTATGTATATTGATACACCGTTTACTATTTCATGAAACTATCAAAGTTAACAAAACCCAAGTGCCAGCGGCTCCTACAGGCCTATTATGCCAAGTGTAGGCTGGAGAAATGGTTACATGAAAGGACTTATTACCATTTTTGAATATTATGCAGCATTATGAAAGAAGTCTCTTATGTTCATCAAGCCTGCATTTATTTGATAAAAAACAGCAATATTGCGAAATATATTAAAATAATGGTTTTCTATTTTAAAATAATTTACAATATAATGTATTCCTGTGATCACAGCTGGATTTTCAGCATCATTACTCCACTCTTCAGTGTCACATGATCATTCAGAAATCATTCTAATATGAGGATTTAATGTCAATGATGGAAACTGCGATACTCTTTTCAAGATTCTTTGATTAATAAAAAGTTAAAAAGTATATATAATAATATTTCACAATATTAGGCTACTGTTTTTTCTGTATTTTTGATTAAATAAATGCAGGCTTGATGAGCATAAGGATATATATATATATATTTATATATTGCCCCTTTTTTACATTTGAGCCCCTGCCCCTGACAACTTTACTCACACACACACACACACACACACACACACACACACACACACACACACACACACACACACACACACACACACACACACACACACACACACACACACACACACACACACACACACACACACTACTGGCTTCCATAATCCATAACTTCACAGTTACTGAACTCAATCAACACTGACTTGTGTTGAGTTATGACACTGGACAGGATTCAGTTATGCTATAAAGCAGCAACAGTGTTCATTTTTGCAGTTATATTTTAGTAATCTGAACTGTTTTAGTCGACCTACCTCTAATATATCCTAATGGAGAACGCTTCTTAGTTCGTATCTATTAATATGTTAAAGCGATAGTTCACCCAAAAATGAAAATTAGCCCATGATTTACTCACCCTCAAGTCATCCTCGGTGTATGACATTCTTCTTTCAGACGAATAAAATCTGAGTTATATTACAAAAGTCCAGGCTAATCCAAGCTTTAGAATGGCAGTAATAGTTGCTCTGTGTTTGAAGGCCATAAAAAGTGCATCTGTGCGTCATATAACTGCTCCAGCGGCTCTGGGGTGTTAATAAAGGCCTTCTGAAGCGAATCCATGCATTTGTGTAAGAAAAATATCCATATTTAAAACTTTATCAAGTAAACTTTCGGCCTTCCCTGTTCAATTTCTGGATAAAGTGTGTAAAGTTCGCCTGCGGATGGAAAGACTAACGCTCAGCTCCGCTCGTCATGACGTCACACACACATCTGGAGTTTCACTTTCAACATTCAACACTTTTACACGGAAGGCGGAGGCCGAAAGTTTACTTGATAAAGTTTTAAATATGGATATTTTTCTTACACAAACGCATGGATTCGCTTCAGAAGGCCTTTATTAACACCCCAGAGCCGCTGGAGCAGTTATATGACGCACAGATGCACTTTTTATGGCCTTCAAAAATTAAAAAAATTGGATTAGCCTGGACTTTTGTAATATAACTCTGATTATATTTGTCTGAACGAAGAATGTCATACACACCTAGGATGACTCGGGGGTGAGTAAATAATGGACTAATTTTCATTTTTGGGTGAACTATCGCTTGAATCAACACTGACTTGTGTTGAGTTATGACACTGGACAGGATTCAGTTCTGCTATAAACACTGCAAAAAATGCTTTTCTTACTTAGTATTTTTGTCTTGTTTTCAGTCCAAATATCTAAAAAATCTTACATTAAGAAACATTTACTAGACAAGCAAAAGTTTTTGTCTTGTTTTGGGGGGAAATAACTCAAATTAAGGAAGTTTTTGCTTAAAATAATCTTGTTTTCTGTTTGAATTAAGGTTATTTTGTTTACCCCATTGGCAGATTATTTTTCTAATTTTAAGCAAAAACTTCCTTAATTTATCAGTCATATTTTAGTAATCTGAACTGTTTTAGTCGACCAAACTCTAATATATCCTAATGGAGAACACTTCTTAGTTCGTATCTATTAATATATTAATATGAATGATATTAAGGTTTAAACATGCAATACACACACAGATTTAACTGCTGTGACATATAAGAAGTCTTTATCTTAATTAAATAAAACCATTTCTCATAAAGAATCAAGAACATGGTGTTTTATAGACGTTCTCTATAACAACATTCTTCATTTGTTCAAGCAGATGTTTATTTGTAGGGCTGGGTATTGACACAAATTTCACAATTTGATTCAATATGGATTATTTTGGATATATATCAGGTACAATACATGGCAAATTTCCTCAAGTAAAAAAAATTAATCTCTGAACTAATGCCTAAACTCTGGGAGTCAGTTGTAGCCTACTAGGCTGATATGAATACAAACACTTAAATTACACTCAATTGTGTTTTTTTTATAATAATAAATAGGGGTGTAACGGTACACGTATTCGTACTGAACCGTTTCGGTACAGGGCTTTCGGTTCGGTGAATGTGTGTCTTCAACAGTCGGCTTGTTTTAAGCGCGGAACACACTTCAATCCGAGTTCCCACACGAACACATGAAGCATTCAGTCCATTTTATCACCAAATTCAACCGATAAATGCCGTTTTGACGCTCTTTATTATGTCGTGACCGATCACTGTATAGGTGAACGCGATCATCTCTTCCTAAAGAATAAACATAAATTAATATCATATAAGATATGCTGAGGATACATTACAACTGTAATGTATCATATGTGGTGTAATCGCTCAATCGGTGTTTCAACGGCGGAAAGACGTCAATAAAACAGCTTGAAAACAATGTCAAATTTACCTCAGAAGTCCTTCAGTGTCCACAGCTGTGAGTTCACTAGAGAAACAAACTCTAAAAATTATAAGATTGAGTGTTGATTATTATATTTAAAAATAAATAGCAAATTAATTTAGGCTAATAGTTTGGGCTCTGTTGTTAACCTTTAATAGTAATGTGCAAGTAAGGGCTCCCTATATAGTTCACAGCAATATCTTCAATAAACGTTTAGTTATAATTGAATTCATTTAAGGACAGACAATTTTTTCAGTAAATCACTGTTTAATAAAAATAAATAAAAAGCAATGTTGTAAAACTGCTGTACCGAACCGTGACTTCAAAACCGAGGTACGTACCAAAAAACGTCAGTTTTGTGTACTATTACACCCCTAATAATAAAATTATAATACTAACTTTTCAATTACATAATCATATTTCTACTTTGAAATATATTTAAATGGTGGGGGTCACAAAAATACATGCATTAAATATTGACGGACATTAAAAACTATAATGAATATGTAATATGTTGCCTATATTTATCCAAATATTATTGTTTCTAGCTGACTAATGAGTTTTTGGACACTGGATCTGGTTTTTCTGAGGTAAATGTGACGTTACGGTTTTTCTCTCAGTGGTTGAAACACTGATTGAGTGATTGTGATACAGATCTCGGTAAGTTGTACTGTTTCTTTGAACACACTTTCAGATGCTCATTCATGTTTATTTTGGCGCTGTAACTGATACTAAAGCGGAGGAGATGATCAGTTCATGTGCCGCATCTCATGAGCTGAGCCAGAGCGCAAAAACGCTATGCAAGTTTTTGAATTTCTTAATAAAATGGATGTAATTTGAAATCTGAGACAGTTTCATATCAATAGTAACAAAACACAAAGATTATTGTGATTTATTAGATGGGAGGAGCTACAATGTACCGTTCATTAATCTGAAAAAAGGATGAATAATCGATTCTTGGGATTGAAGAATCGATATCGCTTCATAAAAATGAGAATCGATTAAAATCGAGACATCTATATTTTTTAACCCTGTTATTAACTGCACCCCCGAAAAAGTCATAAGGTCTGTGTATATGTTTGTTTATTGTGAGTGTTTTTGTGTAATTTGCTGTGTGTGTTAATGGTAATGCCACAGAGAGAGAGTTTGTGAATAAGACGTTAATGCGCACTTCTTATGCTTTGTTTGTTCAGCTCTTACGATGATTTTTTGGAGTGAAAAAGGACATAATAAACCTGATAAACCATCAGTAAAGTTTGTCCATCATTCGGACGGGATATACGCTACATTCTGTGTCCAAACACATCTCAGGATAAGGTTTTCACACTGACAGCTGTCACTGTAAGATATAGCAACTCTGTTTGTTTGTCCGAGTTAGCAACAGTAACTAAGGGGGGCGGGGCTTACCGATAGGTCAATTGTGCATGTTCGAGTGCACTTGCATGAAAAATATGATTTATTAGGGGCCAAGCACCAAAGGTGCGGAGCCCCTCTTGAAATCGTTAGATTTCTTCTTCTTCTTATTATTATTCCGCCATTGAAGTCTATGGCAGCCCATAGAACCGTTTGCGGGAAAATTATTAAATTTGGTACACTGATAGTGGTCATTACCAATAGTAACCACACCAATTTTGGAGTCTCTAACTCAATCCCTCTAGCGCCACCACCTGTCAAAAGTTTGACTCATGTTTATGCTAATAACTTTTGAACCCTAAGGAATAGAAACAAAATTCTTTTTTCCTTTGATTCCTTGACTCAAGCCGATTCGATAGCACCATATGACGTCGTTTTCCGTCATGGAAATTTTCCCGCCATTTTCAATTAACCGAGAAAAAAAAAAACTTTTTCGAACTCCTCTTAGGCCATTGGTCCGATATACTCGATTGAACCAGATCATCTTCAGACCATGCTGACAAAAAAACATGGAATTCAAGTTGATTCGTCAAATCGTTTTCGATAAACGCGCGAACAAATTTTACGTAGCGGTTGCAAAAACTCAGGCTGCGTCCCAATTCGCATACTACCCGTACTAAATAGTATTTGAAAAAAGAATTAGTATGTCCCAAATTGTAGTATGTTGAAAAGAGTATTCCAAAGATTCCCGGATGGTCGACTATTTCCGGTCAGAATCCGAAGTGCAGATCGATGCGCACTCTAACGGCTGATATTGCCCACAACCCATTGCGAAAACTACAAACGTGGATAAAAAGTGTTAAAAACCTACAAACATGGCGGTTACGCGAGTCTGACGGCTAAGTAGAGAGGATTAGATAAAGGGGCTTGAGTGAGCAATTATTAGTATTTAACCTGACGAAAAGATATTTATTCAATATTAGCCACATTATATTTCTCCTTCAGCAGTTTTGAGAACTTTTGTAATGATACGTTTGGCCATTAACTTTGCAAACACATGAGAGGAGTCTCTGCATTAAAGACCCACGAATGGCAGATCAACGAGCGACTACACTTCTCTCCGATACGGTAGGAAATTAAATTTAAAGTGGGGGATTTGATCTGTGACGATGATTGACAGGGCAGTTTAAACGGTGACGGGACGCGTGTAACAGAGTCCGTTAAAGATGACAGTAGTATATCCCAAAGCTTGCATACTCTTCTGCTACACACTCAAAAGTACGTACTTTTTCTTCACAAAAAGAATACATACTTTTAGGACGTAGTATAAGTAGGCGAATTGGGACGCAGCCACACTTAAGGCTGTATCTCCGCAACGCTTTATCGTATTCAAACAAAACTTGGTACATGTGATCACAAGCATGACCTGAGGCAACATGCAGCGTTTCAGCGCAGCGCCACCTACTGGTCCAGAGATACGAAAAATTGCTATTTTTGCGTATAACTTCTGAACCGTTTGTCCAAAAATCATAAAAGTGGCGTTAGATTCAGGACGATATGTCGAGTCGTCTGATATCCAATTTGACCATGTCGGCTATTTTGTCTGTCGGACATTTTGAATTAAGTGCTAAAATGCTGTATTTTAGGAACGCATGAACGGATTGTTATGAAACTCAGTATGGGTCATCAGCACGATGCCCTGAAGGAGCCAGAGAAGTTTAGAAACAGCGCCACCTAGTGGAGAATTTTTTTCTCAAACGCTTATAACTTTGGGTGTGGTTGACTTATTTTCATGGGAGTAACTTTTTTCGTCTCCTGAATTCTTGCCGAGTCCAGCGATACCAGATTTGCCAGGTTTCGGCGTATGGTTTGTGAAGCGTTGTAATTAAGCGCTTAAAAAACATTAGCTGATATCTTCAAAACCGCTAGTCCAATCGAGACGAAACCAGCGGCAGAAGTTCAGAAACATAGGTCGATAGCTAATCGCTAATACTCAAATGTCAAAATATTGATAGTAAGGGGCAGTAAAATCCAATCAAAGTCAGGTGTCAGTCATTTTTTATGTGTTTTTCATATAAATGTCTATAATTCCAAAACGAAATTAGATATTTTCACCAAAATTGGCACACACATGTATGGGCTCACTCCGATGACACATAACATTTTTTTTTAGGCTTGTGCATCTTGGTGGCGCTATAATAGAACAAAACATAACATTGGCTCAATGTTTGGGGTTTAACAATTTTTCTTGAAATTGTCTTCACTCATTTGTTCAGTTGGTCTACTGCTAGCTTCCTTGTTTGCTTCTGTTGCGGTATTGCTATTATTATTAAATATTAGAACTGTTATTAGTAGGAGTTTCAAAATCACGTTTCAGCCTCGGAAAGAGACCATATTTACTGAATCTTACCTTATCGGTCTCAATCTCACAGACGACCTCATCCTCAGAAACGGAGTCTCCAACAGCTAGAAGAGACACAAACAGGCTGAGCGAGGGCCAATCAGAGGAAGCGTCTGTGACCTTTGACCTGATCAACACATCTTACCTCTCTCCCACCTGACGTCTCCCTCTGTGACGGACTCCGCAAACGCTGGGGTTTTTACTGTAATAACTTCATTCCCTGCAATCACACCAGACATTTAATGTGGCGAGCAACTGTAGAAATGTGCTAACATCTGACATATATATCAAGATAAGAAACCGTTATTACAGGTAAGGTAAATAATTAATAGAGCCATAATTCAATAAACGTCACCAAATGACCAAAGTGTAAGGTTTCGCCAGGCACCGTGTTTTGTATTCTCGCATCATATATGCAACATGATTCCTCACATTTGAAATATTTATCATGCTGAATATTATCCTGCTTTTTACATGACACAAATATTGATTTGGGTTAATTAACGTTGAATCTTTTATTAGCTCAAAGTTCTTGAGAAGAAGCCGGTCAGAGCAAGACAAAGCAGAACATGATAAATATCAGGCCACTGAATGCTGAGAATCAAGTATTCCATTAAATATTAAATATTTCAGAACTACGGCTGATGTCCATTAGTACACACTTCACCAGTGCTTTATATCTGTGCTGCCGCTGATCCAGTGCTTTCACCACACAGTAGGGCTGCGCAATTAATCCAATTTATAATCGCGATTGCCACGATTACCAAACAAAATTGAACTTGCGTTATTCTGTGTGTTTAAAAAAACAAGCCGACTTTGTGACTTTATCATATTCCCCATATCCCCCAGAGTTAGAGAAGTCCATACACACCATTCTCATCTCCGTACCATAACTCTGTCTGACGCACACACCGCTAGCCTAGCTTAGCACAAAGACTGGAGGTTAATGACTCCAGCTAGCCTAGCTTAGCACAAAGACTGGAGGTTAATGACTCCAGCTAGCCTAGCTTAGCACAAAGACTGGAGGTTAATGACTCCAGCTAGCCTAGCTTAGCACAAAGACTGGAGGTAAATGGCTCAGCTAGCCTAGCTTAGCACAAAGACTGGAGTTAAATGGCTCCAGCTAGCCTAGCTTAGCACAAAGACTAGAGGTAAACGGCTCCAGCTAGCCTAGCTTAGCACAAAGACTGGAGGTAAACCGGCTCCAGCTAGCCTAGCTTAGCACAAAGACTGGAGGTAAATGGCTCCAGCTAGCCTAGCTTAGCACAAAGACTGGAGGTAAATGGCTCCAGCTACCTAGCTTAGCACAAAGACTGGAGGTAAACGGCTCCAGCTAGCCTAGCTTAGCACAAAGACCTGGAGGTAAACGGCTCCAGCTAGCCTAGCTTAGCACAAAGACTGGAGGTAAATGGCTCCAGCTAGCCTAGCTTAGCACAAAGACTGGAGGTAAATGGCTCCAGCTAGCCTAGCTTAGCACAAAGACTGGAGGTAAATGGGCTCCAGCTAGCCTAGCTTAGCACAAAGACTGGAGGTAAATGGCTCCAGCTAGCCTAGCTTAGCACAAAGACTGGAGGTAAATGGCTCAGCTAGCCTAGCTTAGCACAAAGACTGGAGGTAAACGGCTCCAGCTAGCCTAGCTTAGCACAAAGACTGGAGGTAACGGCTCCAGCTAGCCTAGCTTAGCACAAAGACTGGAGGTTAATGGCTCCAGCTAGCCTAGCTTAGCACAAAGACTGAAAGTAAATGGCTCCAGCTAGCCTAGCTTAGCACAAAGACTGGAGGTAAATGGCTCCAGCTAGCCTAGCTTAACACAAAGATTGGAGGTAAACGGCTAGCCTAGCTTAGCACAAAGACTGGAGGTAAATGGCTCCAGCTAGCCTAGCTTAGCACAAAGACTGGAAGTAAATGGCTCCAGCTAGCCTAGCTTAGCACAAAGACTGAAAGTAAATGGCTCCAGCTAGCCTAGCTTAGCACAAATACTGGAGGTTAATGGCTCCAGCTAGCCTAGCTTAGCACAAATACTGGAGGTTAATGGCTCCAGCTAGCCTAACTTAACACAAAGACTGGAAGTAATGGCTCCAGCTAGCCTAGCTTAGCACAAAGACTGGAAGTAAATGGCTCCAGCTAGCCTAGCTTAGCACAAAGACTGGAGGTAAATGGCTCCAGCTAGCCTAGCTTAACACAAAGATTGGAGGTAAACGGCTAGCCTAGCTTAGCACAAAGACTGGAGGTAAATGGCTCCAGCTAACCTAGCTTAGCACAAAGACTGGAAGTGAATGGCTCCAGCTAGCCTAGCTTAGCACAAAGACTGGAGGTAAATGGCTCCAGCTAGCCTAGGCTTAGCACAAAGACTGGAGGTAAATGGCTCCAGCTAGCCTAGCTTAGCACAAAGACTGGAGGTAAATGGCTCCAGCTAGCCTAGCTTAGCACAAAGACTGGAGGTAAATGGCTCCAGCTAGCCTAGCTTAGCACAAAGACTGGAGGTAAATGGCTCCAGCTAGCCTAGCTTAGCACAAAAGACTGGAGGTAAACGGCTCCAGCTAGCCTAGCTTAGCACAAAGACTGGAGGTAAACGGCTCCAGCTAGCCTAGCTTAGCACAAAGACTGGAGGTTAATGGCTCCAGCTAGCCTAGCTTAGCACAAAGACTGGAGGTTAATGCTCCAGCTAGCCTAGCTTAGCACAAAGACTGGAAGTAAATGGCTCCAGCTAGCCTACTGCTCAATAAGTGACAAAATAACGCCAACATTTTCCTATTTACATGTTGTGATGAGTGTAGTTAAATTTGTGTACGAAGACCGACGGAAAATGAAAAGGTGTGATTCTCTAGGCCGATATGGCAGGAACTAGGGATGCGCGGTATACCGGTACTGGGAAAATACCGGTATATTTTTTATTTCAAATGGTACAATATCATGATTTTGCTAATTTCGGTATATGCTGCTGTTCCGAAGTTCACCGCTAGGTGGCAGTGCGCTACCCAAACTGACGTGAAACCGGCAAATGCAGCAACATAGAGGAACAAAATTAATACAGCAGTTGAATCTCTCTCAACACGCCCAAAACTAATTAATAAAGACAGGATTAGACATGAAATTTGGCATTACTTTGCTTATAAAACTGCTGAAGAACCATCAAACCTTGCCAAGCATCTGTCACTTGACATTCCTTTCTTTTACAAGACATTGACAGGTGAGTGCATTAATCAAACCATCTACTTAGACATTTATTTTTTCTTTAACACTGATCAACGCACATACATAAGATCGTAACGTTCAAATATCATGAAATCTCCAGCATTCGTTTCAACCAGTGATGTTTCATAATATTTGCACGCATAGGCTACTATTGCACTATTTATATTCACGAAAGACATAACATAAGATTAATAATGAATGTGTGCATATTGTAAATTTATAATTCGTTTGTAGCTCTCAGTAAATAAAAAAGCTCAGCTTTTATCAGCTTGTATTGGGCATAAGATTAGTAATGAATGTGTGCATATTGTGAATTAATTTAATACCTGTTAGCCTTTCGATTCATAAAACATATAAATATTAAACATATGTTTACTGTCTTCACTGACGAAAATGGAAAGCCTTTATCAGTCATATCTGCCACTGACATGGTTTTCAAGCTACTGTTATCTCATTTTTTGGCGTTCAGAACATCTTAAAGTGCACATATGTAGATCGTAGAAATCACAATGTTGTCAAGAGGCCATGCCCCCAAAATGAAATAATAAACAGCCAATATCCTAATATGCATACTAATACGCTACTAGTTAATAGTGAGAATTGGACCTTAAACTACTTTAGCGTATCAGTGAAGGCTGACCTTGACCTTCAGACGACATGTGACCATAAATGAGCCAAAGAAGAGTGTTGACACTGTATGATGTAAACTCTACACAGTTCACCAGGGATTAAACACCAAGGCAAAACCCACATGCAGTGACGTTAGCCGTGTGTCCATCCAAAATTGTGAATTTAACCCTTAATCGGCCCTTGGGCTCCAGCTGACCCCACTGGACTTTTCTCCATTTTTAAAAAGTGTTCCCTTCATCTCAGGGCCATGAGACTCTGTGACTTTTCCTAAATAATCTAAACATGCACAAAAAAATCTGGGCTTGATTTGGTTGTTCTAAAGGTGTGTAAAAATATTTACCGTTTAAGTCCCTCGGGTCAGATTGACCCCACATTGAAATGAAATGGGAAAGTGTAAAAAAAAAAAAAAAAAAAAATCACTTTTTTTGTCAAAAATAATCAACTAAATCCAGTATAAATCTGAAAATTTCTACATTTATATCAAGGTCTGGTCCTAGAGCATAAACACAAAGTAGAACGAACTTTCTATCATACACACACGCGTACACACACACACACACACACACACACACACACACGTGTGACTGCAACTGAGATTTTTATGGAAAATGGCAAATAAAATCAACAAAACTGGCATAAATCTGAAAAAATTCCATACATAAATGAAGGACAAATACTAGAGCACAAATGCAACATGGAGCAATCATGAGAAAGAGAGGGAAAAGGGCGAATAAAAGAAAGATGAAAGGCAGCTTAACTTCTGCATAACTTCCCTCTGGACCTCTAGTGGATAATGTGCTCTCTCTCTCTCTCTCTCTCTCTCTCTCTCTCTCTCTCTCTCTCTCTCTCTCTCTCTCTCTCTCTCTCTCTCTCTCTCTCTCTCTCTCTCTCTCTCTCTCTCTCTCTCTCTCTCTCTCTCTCTCTCTCTCTCTCTCTCTCTCTCTCTCTCTCTCTCTCTCTCTCTCTCTCTCTCTCTCTCTCTCTCTCTCTCTCTCTCTCTCTCTCTCTCTAACTATAATTCTAAAGTTTTTCCACAAACCTACAGATGGTGGTATTCTATCCCTAACACACAGAGCAATGTCCAAAAACTTATTTAAGATCATCATTCAAGTGATTTTTTTCATAAAAAAATAATTTTTAATGAGCCAGTTTATGACATAGTTAAGTATTTGTGCAGTAAATAGGTAAAAAACTACCAAATACCCACAAAAACACAGCAGAAATGTATAGTTGAGAAGTAAATAAAAAAAATTATATATAGTTTTTCATGTAAAAAAATTATATTTCCTTATGCAATCGCTCTGTAAATGTTTTGGGTCTATCTGAGCCCAAGGGACTCAAACGTAAACCTGAGGGACGTAAACATGGCTAATGCAGGACTTTGCGCAAGAGCGGATACGTACTGTGAGCGGCTGTGGTTTTGAAGTATCTGATTTGATAGACGCTTGACCGGGTCTCACAGCTCCTAGAAATCAACAGCACAATCCGTGAGATCTTTAATCCGGCATCCTTGGATCTGCCTGTCCAAATAAATCCTGAAATGTGGACTTCAGCGATACTTACGGGCTGTCTTGAAGGAGACGCACTGACTAGCGGACGACAGACCTGGAGGAAAACAGAGACACATCTAATCATGTTTGCAGGGTTCCCGCTCTTTTTCAGCAGCCATTTTCCAGGACATTTCCAGGACATTTTCAATTTTACTACGGCGGGAATAAAAGACAAGA